>OX451736.1:1452928447-1453120947 GCA_948472305.1 Vicia faba
TATATATATATATATATATATATATATATATATATATATATATATATATATATATATATATATAAATGTAAAAAATTATAAAAATATTTTTGGGTATTTTTATATTTAGAAAATAAGAAAACAAAATCAGAAATGAAAATAAAATGGAAAAATACAAAAGTATGAAGAAATGGGCCAGGGGGTGTAAAAAGTGAAAAGGGGGTGTCAATAGTGAGCCAGGACCATGCCCAACCCAAGTCACTTCATCTTCAACCTCTGACTTCAAATTTTGCGTGCGCCTTATACAATTGTTAGATCCTGCATATGAGCTCTATTGCAAAAACACATAACATCAAAGTTGTAGGGCTTTTTAAGACGAATCCAACCATATAAAAAACTTGTCCTAACTCTCAAAGACCATAGAGAATTTCTCTGGCCCCAAAATCTAACCTAATTTTCCAGGATGTTCGTGGACCAAATTCTCTTAGCATGCTTAATAAAAATGAAAACTGAGCATATGTACAGCTTCATGGCTATGAATACTACATTTCTTATTCACAAACCTAAGTCTAAATGTTCCTAAATAGAGAGATGGGAAGTTGATAAAAACCTGTTTAAGCTTACTTCGTGTATGGCAATGTGGAGCTTTTCAACAAGGCTTGAGATGTCTGGGAGCTTGCTTGAACTTCACTTGACCTTCTCCAATGTCTAGCTTGCCTTGAATGTACTTGAACAAGCCTACAGAACTCAACCTACACAAGCTCAAATTGAAAATGACAAACCCTGTAAATGGAGTTACAGTTAGTGTTTAAGGTTTGGGATAGCTTGGATGGATGGAATGGAAGGTGTTTGAACAGGTTTGGGGAAAAACGCACGAGCAAATTGTGCTATGGAAGTCAAGATGCAGATGTTGCCCTGTTTTGCCAATGGAAGGTGATTTTGAGCTATGGGATGTTTGAGGGATCAAAGGGTCGTGTTTCTGGTTCAAAGGGACGTGAGAAAGATGTTTCAAAAGCTTGCACAAGTTAGTTTTAGCTGATGTTCAAGTTTTAGTGTTTTGGGTATCTTTCTTGTATTTTAAGCAAACATGAGAAGTGATGTGAAGCAGGCCTGTACAGGCTATCCACCACCTTGCACACATTGACTTTGGCCCCTACAATTTGTGGATTTGATTTGCTGCATAAGATATGGACCAATGCTCAAGAAATCAGTTTTGACATAAAGCAAGATTTAAGCAAAAATGGTAATGTTGCTTTTTCCACTTAAGGGTTAATCTTGTGTGCAATGCCCTAATGACAAAAACAATGCCTTAGACCAATGGTTTTGCACTTAATTATTGAGTGTGGAATGGTTTTGAGGCCTGTAATCTAGTGCAAAGCAAGCTGATTTGAATTTGCATTTTGTATCACAATGAACATGCCATGGATGAAAAGTGAGTTTTTGCCAACTTCAAGCCTTCGATTCTCCCTAACCACAAATGAGTTTGATGAGTTCTTGGACATTTTGGAAAGCTTGCAACATGCTATAAAATCCATCTTTGAAATTCAATTTATATTCCAAGTGGAACTAGGTGAAAAATTGCCAAGAAGATAGCTCAAAATCCTGCCTAAACTAGGGCAAAATTTCACTAAGTTAAAAGTTTTAGGGATCCTTATTCCAAAAATCATAACTTGAGATCCAAGATTCTTTTGGGAAAACTTTGTAAATAAAAGTTGTAGACTTTGTGGAGGACTACAAGTTTCATGTTGGATGTTTTGTTTGAATCCAAATGCATCATGGTGAAAATGTTGGGCAAAGATAGGAAAAATTAAGAAAATTTCATAACTTAGAAAAATTCTAAGTTATGAAATTTTTCAACTTTAAACCCTAATTTGCAAAAATGGGTTTCTTGATGAACAAGTTTCATGTTTTGACACATATTGATGAAAAATGACCCTTGGCACTTGATTTTGACCAAAAAGTCAAAGTTTGACTTTTCAGTGTACAGTCAAATTTTGATCAGTTGACTGAGAAATTCATTTGTCAATCCAATGCAATTGAGATCTTTTGAACCTTGTGAATAGGTCAAGATGATGCCATTGAGTCCTTGAATCCATGCTTTAACCTAATTTGCCATTGGCTAGGTAAAAAATCATAAATTTCCCTTGTGTCGTCAAAACCCTAAAAATGACCATTTTGCCCTTTTGGTGATCTGATCAAATTTCTTGAGGAGTTGTGGTCCAAACTTTATCAAATGGTTCATATGAGTCTATAATGTTGATTTGGATCAAAATTTATGTGTTTTGACTGTAAATTGGCCATAGTTGACTTTTTCCCCAATACAGTTGATTTCTAGGTCAACTGTTCAATTGACTGAGCAAAAATTTGATTCAAGGCTTGAAACTTGGTATGGGCAAACTTATAAGTCTAACATGAAGTATTAAAGTCACTTTGGGCATTAGAAGTCCAAAAATCCCTGTGCAAACTCAAACCGTAATTTAGGTCAACAGTGCAAGGAGATGTCTTGAGCAGAGCAAACCCTAGCTTGATCTTGAGTTCAAAGAATCTTGTGATGAGAAATATTGATAAAATGAGAGGGAAAATTTTGGGGTACAACCCCCTCGATAAAAAATATTGTCGTCTCTCGATGTTCCTTCGGTAAACGATCTAGTCCCTTACAAAAATTGTTAAAATGTCTCATAAGTTTCCTTCTATGACTATACGATTGACCCACGCCCGTCCCTTCACATCCAATGATGGGGCTTCTTAACAATCAATGGTAAGATAGCAACATCTAAAGGAGGGGGATTAGAACAAAGACTTTTTGAGTAGGTGGGACGCTCGTAGTTGCTTGCTCACAAAATAAAAAACCATCTCCACACTCAAACTTTTAAAATATCTTCGAAAACAAACATCTCTTTGAACTATTTTCAAAACCAACACTTTGTATGCATTATTATAGAGACGAGAATCATTACAAAGTTTTTTGCAACAAAGGCGTTTTTCAAAATATTTTCAAACTTACACCAGTTACAAACACATTTCAAACAAAGCATTTCAAAGTGATCAAGCAACTAAGAGCCCATAGATAATTACAGATGAAAAGGGTGCTAATACTTTCCCTTTTAATAACCTACACCCCGAACTCAAGAAAAATTCTTGAAAGGTATTTCATGTTCTTTTAACCCTTTCCTTTATTGGATAAAAGAAAAGTCGGTGGCGACTCTTACTATCCGCAACAATTGCGATAAAACACAAAACACCCAAGTCAGTTCTCCCACCGTATCACAGAACTGGCGACTTTGTTGTGGAACATTCTAAAAAATGGGGTTACCTTAGAGTTAGATCATTTTAAATTATTGTCCTTGTTTGCTTTGTCTGCTTTATTTTTAAAGGGTTGCTTGGGTTATTCTTAAAGATCCTATACCCAGATTTGGGGCACCTTTTAAAGTAAGTAGAAATAAATCATGGAGGTTGTACGGCGTAGACCGACAAAGTGATAGCTACGTTAGCGTGATACTCTGTCTTGTAATAATGTTCCTTGAGTCAGTCAAGGATAACATTAGGCTTCATTATAGTGTCATTAAGCTCTAACTGACCTTTAGAACCTTTAATTTACTCATCCTAAGCCATTAGAAAGTAGTGATATGTCCGACTTTGGTTCCAACTGAAGATTGGTTGATACTCGATGCTACACACATTGAGATCAGACTTTTGGGATGTTTTGGCTGCAAAACTTTGGTGCTTGAGTTAAAACAATGCCTAAAAGAAAGGTCAGTGATATGAGACTCATTAGAACCTGATTACGATTACTAGGACAGGTTGAACCAACTGAACTTCAAGAGGGTACTTACCTATAAACCCCATGCAAGCCTAAACCTAAGGACTTGTTTGCTTTTTATGTATATTTTTACTTGTACATAAACATCATGACATCATACCATAGCATTTTCAATATCCATTTCAAGGGTCTCAAGAGCCTGTGATGCAGGGTTGTATCGAACCAGACATCTATCAAGGGGCAAGAAGATTTATTTTCCACTAACCAAGCGCTCTCAAAGACCAAAGCACAGTAACTTGAGTCAAGGGCTATGACCCACTTGACACGGTGAGCTTGATTCTCATAGAAGGACATTCAACGATGTGAAAGCTGTAATCAAAGTTCAACTTCTAACATCTTCTTGTGTTTACCCCGCAAGATCCTTGAAAACATTGCATCCACATACCATGCATCATATCATGACAGGTTTTTCCCTTACATGTTTTCTCATCTGCTTACTGTTTATTTCAGTAGAGATGGCTCTAGAGCAGACTATCAAGGACCTTCAGACCTAAAATGCTCAACTTCAAGAAATGTTCTTGAACCTATCCAAGGGGAAAGAAGAAGTGAAAACACTTTTCATTGAGAACATGACCAATAACAATCCTGAAGACGACAAGGAGGGTCAAATAAGATAATTGCAAGCAGAGATAGAAACAATGAGAATCCAGATGTTGGGACAGATGGCTCTTATCCAAAACTTAGCTCGGGGACTAGAAGAGTTGAGAAATCTTGTCAACAAGCTTCATCAAGACGGATGCAACTGTATGAAACAATTAGTTGAGGCTGGGGATTAAGTCATTAATCAGCCCCCGGAGAGACAAGAAGTTGGCTTGGTGGAGAGTAGACCTTTCCAAATTGTTGCTACATCATGAGCCCAACATCAACCTCGCCAACAACGACAGGGTAATCGGCGTAAGCAGGATACATCAAATAGGAAATATACCAAACTCAACATGCCGATGTCGCAAGCCTTGCAACACATGTTGAAGTTTAATTTGGTCACATTGAAGGATCCTCCTCGGAATCCTAATACTTCCGCTCCTAATTACCATTCCAATGAAAGGTGTGCATATCACTCCAACAGTCCGGGGCATGATATTGATAGCTGTTGGATGTTGAAATATAAGATTCAAGACCTGATCGATAAAGGAGAATTGGAATTTGCACAAGATGGTCAAATTGAATTTTTCTGTCATCCCTCAAAGACACACCATCTGAAGTGACAAATTTAGGCAGAGAATTTTTTGTTTATTCCAATTTTCAGTTGTAATTTATTTGTTTCTTTAAACATTTTTCCTTATGTCAGACTTTGGTTATTCTCATTAATGCATTGCATATGTTTGTCTTGAGTTAATCCATTCATTTTCACTATATTAAAACTATGCTTTTACTCCTTTTTGTATGATATTCAACTCTCGATTACAAGCTGTAAGCCTTTAGAGGGAGGATGACAAAAAAAATACCATAATCTCATACAGTATTCTTTTGATCAGACCTTTATGACGATGTACATGCGTTCTTTGAATTCCTAAATAGTGGAGTTATAAGGAAGATAATCCCTAGTCAACCCATTTGAGCCAAAGAAGTAGGAGTTTTCTTTTTCACACAAATTGAAACCTTTAATCAGACTTGGGGCAGGGTAGCTTCTCAGTTAATCCAAATGTGCGTTTAGTCGCAAGCTTTCACTTCATACACAATGAATGACATCAAAAACATCCTTTTGAATCAAAAGCCGACGATGGTTCCCCGTAAAATAGGTAGTCACTATCTCTCAAAAGAAAAAGCCCACTGAGTCAAAACCTACCAAGGAGACTTAAAAAAATCAGGGGCATCCCGCTAACTGTAGCCTCAAAATAAAAACAGTCAGGCAAAATTAGGGATAATAAATCAAAAATAGGTCTCTACAAATCCTCGACAACAGAAAAATGTTGCAAAAATTACTGCCTTCTCAAATAAACTTCAAAGTATCTGAACCATCACTAAAATATCATTCCAGATTCAATAGGAGTTCAAACGCATAATTAACTGAGTTTAAGAGTGGAGAATATCATGAATAACGGGTGGGTACAAATAAACTTTGAGCCTTATCCTTTGTTTATTAAACCGTGAACCAGGCCATGTTGCAACCCCTTAAAGGTTATAATTGAAGCATGGGTTAGTTCGAAAGCATACTGTTACAAAAGGTATCCTGGCTCCTGTAAGGCTCACTATAAATCCTGAGTTGAATTCATATTGTTAAAAAATTCTTTTATCTGCTAAAAAATGCATTTTCAAAACTTCAAGACAAACATAAATTTTGCATTGATTGAATATCGTTGTTTGCATATGGCTAATTGTTTGACAATAGAGAAATTCGCATGGAGAATATCCAATGAACGGAAATTCTCTCAATAAACAGAACCACTTCAAAGGGAAAGACGCTCCCAATGGAAAACATCCCATAATCAAGGGGCATGACATGTTATTGTCCAACTCAATGGGGCAGTCAAGTCAAGATTCCAAGAACCCTCTCATAAAGTCTTGAATAGCCAGGGGCAGGTCTCCATCTGAATCACTTGGGGAATTGAACATGAATTCCAGCAAAGGGTCACGTACGACCAAGCAAACATTTTATGTTATTTCTACAATAATTACTACTATAGACATTGACAAATCCTCACGAAGTCCTTTTCATAAGGTGATCCATGTGAAGTCGCCAGAGCCACCTCTATAAGGTTAT
The DNA here is from genome assembly GCA_948472305.1 of Vicia faba. Classification (NCBI taxonomy): domain Eukaryota; kingdom Viridiplantae; phylum Streptophyta; class Magnoliopsida; order Fabales; family Fabaceae; genus Vicia; species Vicia faba. The sequence continues at coordinate 1,452,934,948 of OX451736.1, forward strand.
CCCCACAGAATAATCTTCAAAGTTAAGGGTACAAGCCTCACAAGGCCAAATTCATAGATATCTCCACAAAATTATCCCCAAAAAGTTGGATTCATGCAATCCCCATCCATAGTTCCAATCTCTCAAAAACCCTCTCCCAAGCTGAGTTAGTCTCAACTAAGAATCCTTATGGATTTCTACCTAAAAGAAAACACCTCCCCAGTAGATCATCAAATATTCTCTTCAATAGAGTTTATTTCCTCAACAAACTACAAATTCCCCAGCTTGAGTTTACTTCTCAAACTATTGCAAATTAATGGACGAAACCCCTTAACACCCGGTAAAGCCATTTCAATCCCCAAAGGAGTCGTTATTATCCCCGAAGTTGTTGTGAAGCCTGGAACCCGTCCAGGTAGTAGTTAACCCCTTTCTCTTCAAAGCAAGTTACTATGAATCCTGGACCCGACCAAGTACTAGTTCAACTTCATCTCTCTGTAATTGAATTATTGTGAAGACTGGACCCGGCCAGATAACAGTTCAAGTTGCTGAAGCCTGGACCCGACCATAAAACAGTTTGACTTGCTGAAACTTGGAACCGACCAGATACCAGTTAACCTCAAGATCAAATTGCTGAAACCTGGACCCGACCAGATAACAGTCTAGTTGCTGAAACCTGGACCCGACCAGATACCAGTTAACCTCAAGATTAAATTGCTGAAACATGGACCCGACTAGATAATAGTTTGAGTTGCTGAAACCTGGACCCGACCAGATAACAATTTGAGTTGCTGAAACCTGGACCCGGCCAGATAACAGTTAGTTTAAGTTCCAAATTACTGCAAAGCTTGGACCCGACCAGAAAATAGTTTGAGTTGCTGAAACCTAGACCCGACCAGATAACAGTTAATCTCATTTCCAAATTACTACAAAGCCTGGACCCGACCAGAAAACAGTTTGAGTTACTGAAGCCTAGATCCGACAAGATAACAGTTAATCTCAGTTCCAAATTACTGCAAATCATGGACCCGACCAGAAAACAATTTGAGTTGCTGAAATCTGGACTCGACCAGATAATAGTTAATCTCAGTTCCAAGTTTCTAAAGCCTGGACCCGACCAAATAGCAGTTTAACCTCCTCAAATCATTACGGAAGCCTGGACCTGACCAGATAACAGATAATCTCAAATTCAAGTTACTAAATCCTAGACCCGACCAGATATAAGTTCAACTTCTCCAATTGATGAAACCTAGACCCGACTGGATATCAGTTAACCTTAAGTTCAAGTTACTACAAAACTTGGACCCGACCAGATAATAACTTAACTTCTTAAAATCACTAATAAAACTTCTCTTCCCCATTAGAGTTTTCCACAATCCCTAGTGAGTTGCTATAAAGCCTGGAATCCGACCAGATAACAATTAACTTCTTTATCCCTAACAAGTTGTTGCAAAGCCTGGATCCGACCAGATAACAGCTAATTCCCTTTCTCTCCAATCAAGAGATAACTCCCCAATAGAGAAAAGGACGACTAAAGATCCTAAACTTTATTCCCTAAAGCAGAAATCAACACTCTCCATAGAGTTTCCCTCAAGCAGAAGTCAACGCTCTCCACAGAGTTTCCCTCAAGCAGAAATCAATATCCCCTACAGAGTTTCCTCGGAGCAAATAGGAATTCCCAGTGGAAGAAATATAAGCAAGGTTGAAGATACACATACTCATCATCTCCAGCAGTAGTCCAGGATTTGAGCTTCCCAAATCTCCCCAGTAGTTGTCAGGGATTTATTTTCCCAAACATAGATACATTTCAATAACATTACACATTCACACATCATGACATATGCATACAAAACGCATATAACACAATCTCATTTATTTTGAGAACATCATTACGCAATGCATGCATTATGACATTGCATACAACTAAATCTTTACCTTTTCAGGAAAAGATCAATCAATAGATGAACATCATCAATTATTTGTAAACTTCTCTAAGACAAAATCAAGCTTGGATTTTCTCTGATACTTATTAAAGTAGTAGTCGTCAGAGATTCCTTCATTACCTGTTGAAGTAGTAGTGATCCAAGATTCCTTCATTACCTGTTGAAGTAGTAGTCGTTAAAGATTCCTTCATTACCTATTTAAGTAGCAGTCGTCCAAGATTCCTTCATTACATGTTGAAGTAGTAGTCGTCAAAGATTCCTTCATTACCTGTTGAAGTAGTAGTCGTCTAAGATTCCTTCGTTACCTGTTGAAGTAGTAGTCGTCTAAGATTCCTTCATGTAACTCTGCCATGATCCTTTCTGCCTCGCTCTTATCCACACATCACAGTAAGGTTGAATCATGGTTACGCTTGTAAAGAATACCATTACTGATGAAGAACTTCGCAGCGAACCTCCTCAGAAACCTGTTATCGTTAACAGATGCACCCTCGGGGTACTCTTGAGCATCAAGATACCTCTTTACCTCGTGAAACCAGGGTTTATCTTCAACCTCTTCAGTCTCAATGTCGCAGCAATATACGGGTTCGTCTAACCTCTCAATGGTAATCTAGGGAGCCTCATTGTCCCACCTGACCTTGAACATAGAAGACATAGTAGCTAGCGCGTCCTCTAATTGATTCTCCTCTCTTGGGAAGTGTTCAAAGGTTATCTCCTCGAAGTACAGAAGCAACATCAATATATACTCTTTGTAAGGAATAAGATTTGGGTGCTTCGTATCCCACTCGCCTTTGATCTGACTGATCACGAGCGCGGAATCTCCGAATACACTTAAGAACTTAATCCTTAGGTCAATAGCTGCTCGGAGGCCCACGATGCACGCTTCATACTCCGCCATGTTGTTGGTGCAGTTAAAACATAATCGGGCGGTGAACGGAGTATGACAGCCTTCAGGAGATATGATCACGACACCAATGCCATTACCTAAAGCATTTGAAGCTCCATCAAAGTACATAGACCATCGGGATCCTTCCTCAGGTCCTTCATCCGGTCCAGGTTCTTCACAGTCGGTCACCAACATGATGTTCTCATCTGGGAATTCGAAGTTCATGGATTGGTAGTCATCTACAGCCTGATGTGCCAAATGATCTACCAACACACTTCCCTTGATTGCCTTTTGGGTCGTGTACTGGATGTCATACTCAGTTAAGATCATTTGCCATCTTGCTATTCTTTCGGACAAGCCAGGCTTCTCGAAGATATACTTGATTGGGTCCATCTTTGATATCAATAGAGTAGTGTGATTCAGCATATACTGTCTCATCAGGCGAGCAGCCCATGCCAAAGCGCAGCAATTTTTCTCAAGCAGTGAGTATCGGGTCTCACAGTCGGTAAATTTTTTGCTAAGGTAGTAAATAGCATGCTCTTTTCGGACAAACTCGTCATGCTGCCCCAGCACGCACCCCATTGAATTGTCGAGTACTGTCAAGTATAGGATTAAAGGTATTCCTTCAACCGGAGGCATCAGAATAGGAGGATCTTGGAGATATTCCTTGATTCTTTCGAAAGCGGCCTGACATTCATCATTCCATATTACCACTTGATCTTTCTTCATAAGCTTGAAGATTGGCTCGCAAGTAGCAGTCAGGTGCGAAATGAATCGGGAAATGTAATTTAACCGTCCCAAAAAGCCTCGGACTTCTTTTTCTGTTCGGGGAGCTGGCATCTCTTGTATGGCCTTCACCTTTGCAGGATCCACATGAATACCTTTATCACTAACGACGAAACCCAACAGCTTACCAGACCTTACCCCGAAGGTGCACTTGTTCGGGTTTAACCTCAGCTTGTACAACTTAAACCTGTCAAATAACTTCTAAAGATGGTCAAGATGTTCTTCTTCAATCTGGGACCTTGCAATCATGTCGTCAACGTATACCTCAATCTCATGATGAATCATGTCGTGGAACAAAGCGACCATGGCGCGCTGATACGTTGCCCCAACATTCTTCAACCCAAAAGGCATGACTTTGTAGCAAAAGGTACCCCACTGTGTAACAAAGGTTGTCTTTTCCATATCCTCGGAAGCCATCTTAATCTGATTGTAGCCAGAAAAACCATCCATAAAGGAGAAGACCTTATGTTGTGCGGTGTTGTCAACCAGAACATCGATATGAGGAAGAGGGAAGTCATCCTTGGGACTTGCCCTGTTCATATCCCTATAGTCCACACACATCTGAACCTTACCATCTTTCTTCAGCACCGGAACCATGTTGGTGACCCACTGCGGGTAAGAAGTAACTGCTAGAAAACCGGCATCAAACTGTTTCATAACCTCAGTGTTGATTTTCTCAGACATCTCTGAACGCATTCGGCAAACTTTCTGCTTCACCGGAGGACAGTCTTCTTTAGTTGGCAAACGGTGAACCACAATGTCAGTATCCAACCCAGGCATATCTTCATAAGACCAGGCAAAGATCTCAACATAGTCGCGTAGCATCTGAATTAACCGTCGCTTGACACTAGACTCCATATTTTCACCAATCTTTACCTCTTTCTTGTCTTCTTTTGTACCCAGATTTACTGTTTCCACTGGCTCTTCATGCGGCTGTATATCCCTCTCTACATGAAGTAACAGTCTAGCAAGTTCCCCAGGCACTTCACAATCATCTTCACCTTTGTCCTCGGCTTGGTTGATCAGATTTTCGAATTCATAACTGGAAGTAGCAGAGTCGTTATCAGTGGGATCCATAGTGGATGTGGACCTGTATTATGATATGTGAGTGTGTGTAAGACAAATAGTTGTTTTTGGTAAAGTGCAGGATAGAAAAGAAAAACAAGGAGCGTAAAATTTGTAATGCAAGAAAAACGTCCAATGCTTTATTGATGATATATAGAAATGGCACATAATAATCCCTCACAAACAAAGCCACAGTGTCTCGGGCAAGGCACCGGGCCGTAAAGGTTTTAAATTGTCTGTTACAAGTCTTAAAACAAAAGTCTATTACTGTGTAATAAAAGAAATGGGCACGAAGTCCTTCACTGTCCAATTGTTCAAGCCACCGTCGGTAGTCGGGTAAATCCAACTGTCGAAATCTGACTCTTCATCATCATCTCCAATTTCATTGACTCCCGCGTCATGTTTTGGCATAGGAGAAGTTATGACATTAGGCTTTTCTGGTGCGTCAAACTCAATTTCTTTAGCTTCAATCAAATCTTGCACCTTATTCCTCAAGGCCCAGTAGTTGTTCGTATCATGCCCTGGGCTATCGGAGTGATAAGCACAGCGGGCATTTGGATTATACAGCGGAGAGGTGGTACTTGGATTCCTCGGAGCTTCCCTCAGAGTCACCGGGTTAGTTTTCAGCAATTGCGGCAGAATTTGAGATAAGGTCATACTGAGCCGAGTATACTGCCTATGCGGCCTCTCTACTCTTTGCTGATTGTTGCATTGTTGGGCAACAGTGGGTCTTGATATTACCACCGCATTAACTGCTTGGCGGCACTCAGGTCGGTTTTGGCTCCTCGAGCTGTAAACGACACTAGATTCCTTCTTGAAAGGCTTCTTTTCTGTACTTGATGAAGCACCTTTCTGTATTTGCCACTTCTGATACCAGCTTCGACTCTCTCCCCAGTCATGATCAATTCAGTGAACCCAGACGATGAACTACCAATCAAATTATTGAAATACAGACCCGACAACGTCCCAAGAAACATGTCCACCAACTCCCTATCAGACAGAGGGGGTTGTACTCTTCCAGCCAGATCTCTCCACTTCTGAATGTAGTCCTTAAAACCTTCACTCGCACCCATAGACATACCCTGAAGTTGAGTATGCGTGGGAGCAAGGTCGGCATTATACTGGTATTGCTTGTAAAAAGCAGCAGCAAGGTTTTCCAGTTGCGGACATTAGCTCATTCCAGTTGATAGAACCATTCAAGTTGAGTCCCTGACAGACTATCTTGAAAGAAATGAACCCAAAGGTTTCTATCAGCAGTATAGGGTTGAATCTTTCTGACATACGAGCGGAGGTGTAACTTTGGGCAGGAGACCCCGTCATACTTAGAAAAGACAGGAGCTTTAAACTTGTGAGGGATTACCACCCCTGATGCCAGCCCTAAATCTCCAAAGTCCAGACCAGGGACCTTCTGAATCTCCATTGCACTCAATCGGTCTTCGAGTTGCTTGTACCTATCCTCGGCAGGGGGATACTGGTCTTCATCAAAATCCATGTCATTATCAAAAACCACAGAACTAGGCCCCTTCCTTTCCTCTTGATTCTCTCCCCCTCCAGATGAATGGGAAAAATCAGTTTCCTGTCGCAAATTGTTCCCAAATCTGCGACCCATATTCAAGAGGACCACCTTCTTCTTCTTCTTCTTGTCCTTCAAGATGAGAGTCTTCAAATCTTGCTGCCCTTTGGCTAAGTTCAAGAACATCTCCTGGAACTGAGCATTCTGAGCTTGAAGAGCCTTGATAGCTTGATCAGTAGGTGTTTCAGAAGACATTTTGTGCTGAAATAAACAGCGAAGAAGATAAGAAACCTGTAATGAGGTGCATGGGAATGGAATGCATATGATATAATTTCAAAGACTTTGGGAGATTCAAATTTGTAAAACAAAGAAGTAAACAAACTTTATTAAATTCAAACTTGTAACAATGTTTAACAAAGCCTTTAAGGCGTTACAAAAGAAATAACTGAAAAGCAAATCTAAATAGAAACAATAAAAGACATCAGAAGTCCCATGGTCGTTTTCCCTTCGTGCTGACATAATCGTTGATTATCCTCTCATTCTCAAGCTTCCTTGTAAGCTTCTGGATCTTCCTCTCCTGCTCATGATACTTCTCTCTGTAGGTATCCCTTTCTTCCTTTAACTGGATCCAAGATCTCTTCAATGCCCCCAGATCAGTAGGCATATAGGGATGGAGGACTGTATAAGGAACCCCTTATTCATTAGTATGCTCTACAATCACCGGTAAAACAGCTTCATATGGCATCCCCATCTTTTGAGCACGGGCTCGAACCCACTGGAGATAAGGTTGCATCGGGAGGGAACTCTTTAGTCCTAACTCATGTGGGTCAGACCTGTTCACCATGCCCCAAGCTCGTATAAACCTGCGGCGATGTCCCTCAACATCCCCTTTGTAGTCATAGACAATGCCTGTAAGCAGCAGCTCATGGGGACCATCTCTCCGAGCGCGTCCAAACTGTCGTAAATCAAAACAAGGATTGTAGGTTATTCCCCCTTGAATTCCAAGAAATGGAACATTAGGGTATTCCCCACATCAATCAATGACAGCTACTCTTTCCATATCTTTAGAACTCCAAAGGATGTCCGTATGAGCAAGGGACATGATTCTGTAAGCCCAACCTACGCCTTCCTCATTCTTCAATACAGATTTGGGGAGGTGCGAAATAAACCACCTCGCCAGTAGCGGTGTACAACACATGAGAGTTCCCCTTCTCCGTACAGTACTGTTATAGAGAGCATGTAGAATATCACCTAGAAGAGTAGGCACTGGGTTACGAGACATGAAGATCTTGACTGCGTGCACATCTATGAAAGAATCTGGATTCGGGAACAGAACCAAGCCGTAGATGAGCAGAGCCAGGATGTCTTCAAATGCTTGAAATTCCAAACTATCCCAGAACTGTTGAGCTTTATCGATCAAAAACTTAGCCAAGAAACCTTTAACCCCACTCCGAGTCTCCCAGTTAGATACTACATCAACCATTTTTAGATGTAGGGCTGAAGCAATATCCTCTGGCCTAGGAGCTATCTCCAAACCTGTAAAGGGTGTCTACTCTAGAATATATATGCCCAGTAAGTCAGAAAACTCCTCCAAAGTAGGGACTAACTGATAGTCTGGTAAGGTGAAACAGTGATGCAACGGGTCAAAGAACTGGAACAACACGCTCATCATTTGCTCATCCAACTTGGAAGTGACCAGGCTAAGGAGATGACCATGTCTTCTAACAAATGAAGAAGTACCAGGAACCTTTGAAACTAACTCTCTAAGTTGAGCAGGGATTTGCACGAAGTTGACTCGAATGGTATTTCTGCGCATAGAAGCCATAATCTGCAAAACAGAACAAAGATGAATCCCCTCGGTCCTTGAAATGGTTAGTCTAATGAAATATGCATGTGATGTCATGATGCATGATGTCATGATAAAAACACACCACGTGTATCACAGATAGAAAACATGGTAAGGGCAAACAAATCACACAATAGCCCTTAAATTTCAGGCTGGCATGGAGTTTAGGTACTACCCTCTTGCAGTTTAGTTGGTTCAACCTGTCCTAATAATAGTAACCGGGTTCTAGAGGTTCTCAATATCACTGACCATCCTCCATCGGTCATAGTTTCAGCTCACGCAATCTTTTCTTACGGCCGGAACCATCTCAAGAGTATGATCTCAATGAGTGTAGCATATCGCTACTTCCTATGGCCAAGTTGGTGAATTATAGGTTCTAAGGTCAGTTGATGCTTAATGACCCATATAGCAGCCCCATATTCTGCTTGTTGCTCCACAAGGGATATCGGTACCAACTAATATGCCACATTAATGTAGCTACTGCTTCAACCGTATCGGTCTACGCCGTACAGTTCCCTCACAGTCTATTGCTACTTACCTAAAAGGTGTTCCCCAGATCCGGGTTAAGATCTATAGTAACTCCGATACAAAGCCCACAAAGATAAAGCAAACAAATCAAACAATTGAAAACAATATGATGAACTAATCCTAAGGTACACCCCACTTATTAACTCCACAACAGAGTCGCCAGTTCTGTGATGCGGTGGCCAGAACCGGGACTCTTTTTAGGAATTGCTAGTTTGTGTTTTGCGTTTGTGTTTGCAAAATGTCGCGGTAAGCAAGAGTCGCCGCCGACTTTTATTTTATCCAACAAGGAAAGGAAAAAAGCACAGAAAATTCCTTTTTGAGATATTTCTGAGTACGGGGGGTAGATTATAGAAAAGGAAGGTATTAGCACCCTTTCTATATGTAGTTATCTACGGGCACTTAGGAACTTGCTCATCATTTTCAAAATGGCCTCTCTGTGTTTGTGTGCTTTGAAAACTTTTTGTTCTGACTTAGATTTAACTCTTGCTTCTGTCTTCAAGAGTGTAATGAAGTGTTTTTGAAAACTTTGTTTGAAAAGGAGTGTAAGTGTGAAAAGGTTTTTTGGATTGAGCAAGTACTTAAGAACTAATCTACCTACTCGAAAAAAGAATCGTTCTATGTCTGTTTCCTTTAGATAGCGTTATCCCACTATTAGTAAGTAGGTAGCATCATTGTTGGAGTTTTGAGGGTCAATTCGAAAGGGAAGTACGGTCACTAAAGTAATGTTAGGGCGTCTTAGTGGTAACCCTAATGTCTTAAGATCATTTATTCGAGGCAATAATATCCGAGGTAACCTTTCCGAGGCAACTTTGATCTTTGGACAAAAGGACGACCACTAAAGCATCCTATACTCAATGACTGTTTACCGAAGGCAACCAAGTGGGAGTGTACCCTAGGAGTGCGCATGTGCGAGTGATTCAATTTCAAGTTATTATCTTTGCACATTTTATGGTTATCTAATTGTTTTAAAGTTTTACATACATTCTTGTCATGCATCCCTATATTCATACATCTAACAGTTAATATTTTGCGGAATTTAAAGTGCGGAAATTAAATTAAGCTATTACAAGGCTTCGGGTATTTACATAGCCAAAAACAAACCCTTTAAAAATAAAGCGATAAATGAAACACAAAAGACCTAATTAAACTATTACAACTGGTGGGCAGTTACATCAATATGGATAAAAATAAATAATAAAACGCGCGCGAGGAAAGTTAGAACGATAAGAAAAATTAGGGTTTTGACCCTTTTTAACCTAATTAAAAGAAAAAAAAATTGTTGTTTTTAATTATTTTTTTAAGAAAAGAATTAGGTTTTTAAATTAGGTACGAAATTAATTAGCTAATTAAATTAATTAATAAAAATAATTACATGGCGTATTTTTTATGTTTTGTTATTTTTAGGAAAAGAAAATATAATTAAATTAGAAATAAAAACCCTAATTATTCTAATTAATTTTAATTATGTACAAAATAATTAAGGTTATCTAAAATTAACAACCTAATTAAATTAATTAAATTTTTGTATAAAAAATAAATGTCCTAAATTTAATTGGATGAAAAATATTTTTGTGATTTTTTTATAAAAAGAAAATAATCAATTTGTTAGTAAAATAAATAAATTAAATTAAATAAAACAAATGTAAAAAAAAAGAGAAAGAGATATGGGCCTGGAAGGATTTTTGGTGGTGCAGATAGTGATTCTGGGCCCAAGAAGGTGAGGTCCACGTTGACCTTTTGAGATCCCATGCCATGCGTTTGACTAGGCTTATGATGCTCCTCCATTGATGGCCCTTGGATCTGGCCATCTGACTACCTGGCAGATTGGATTGTGAGGGCGTATGGTAGCCATTGGCCTTGTACGCACACTGAATCACTGAAAGACAAAATATATGAAATATTTGGGGGACCTGGGATTCGAACCCAGACCCCATGGGACTTTCCAACGCTTGGCAACCAGTTGAGCTACGCTTCTGATTTGTACATAAAATAAACAATAATAATAATATACAAAAACAAGAATTAGTGGAGAATAATAAAAAATGTGCGCCAGAAGTTTGGATGGACCAATGGTTGCTGGCTAGCTAGTCATCTTCAACCTTGTTTCGTTGGTAAAAGTCCCAGACTTTTACCTACGGACGTTTGTCTGTCACTATATCCCTGCCATTTCTCAAAATCAAGCATGATTAAGATAAATCAAAACTAAAGCCATGGATGGCTTCGTCTGGACCTGCTGTACACAATGGTACCCCTTTCATAGCCCAATTTTTCCTGTAAACGAAGATCCCAAATCGAAGCAAGAAACCCTAATAATGGTGAAATTCAATATAGGCCATGAAAACACAATTGAATATTACAGAAAGCTTGCAAATATGATGGTGAACAATAATATACAATTATTTTATGCTACAAGTATAAGAATGATGATGTTCGATTTCAAAAAAGAAGCAATGTCGAGGATGACTTATAGCACGTTTTTGTACTGGAAAAGGCTTGTTCTTGATTGGTATATGTTGCTTATGATCCCAGGAAACGATTGGAATGATCAGGAAGCTTTGAAATTTCCTATAACAATAAATTCGAGTTTGCAGTTTTTTGGTGTTTTTTCAAGTTTGGTTCTCCTTACTGCGCCTCTCTCTAGCCTTGTTTTAGGTATGCATATCTTCTATATGTATTGAGGAATGAATTAGGGTTGAAAACCTGGCCTCAATCTTCCTCCATCAATGTCCTTGATCTTGATTTGATTCTCTTTAAAATCATTCCAAAAATAGTCCAAATCCAATCTTTTTGTGCACTCCATGTCTTTACACGAATTTGATATCATGCTAGCTGGAATTTAAGACCTGAAACATGTATCAAATCTTGAGATTTCAATATTTTGGATTTTCTATGATTTGTTTTGATTTAAATTAATTAAATTCAAATAAAAATCAAAATAAATAATAAAAATAAGATAATGACAAGTGGCAAAGGCTACGGCTCGTGGACCATGTTGCCAACTCAAAACAAGTGAAAGAGATTGGGCCCATTTAGTAAAAATTGAAGTTTTAGGCATAGTTGACTTTTGGCAATTTTGCTAAAAAGGTCAACTTCACCAATGCATAACTTCCTCAGTTTTGACTCTTTGAAGGTGTTCTTGGACTTTTTAGAAAGCTTGAGATGTAGTCTAAGCAACCATTTTGGTCTCATATCAATTTTATATTCCATTCTCATGTATGAAGCTTTGACAAAAAATGTGTTTTTGTTGACTTTTCAAAATGACCTATAATGTCCAAATTCATAACTTTTTGTGAGTGCATTTTTTGAACTTGGAAGCTGAAGATGAGTTTTAGGGAATGGCATCCTCTTCAAAATGAGCTTTGTATGGGTCATTTCTCATAAAGTATGATAAAGTTATGCTTGGTCAAAGTTGAGTTGACTTTTCCTATAAAACCCTAATTTAACAACTTTTGGGTTTTGATGAATTATGAGCAATCCTTGATGAATCATGATCAACCCTTGATCAAATGATGTAATATAATTCAAAATGAGGATGTTGACCAAAAATATTTAAGTTTGACTGTATGTGGGCCACAATTTACTTTTGCCCTAACACAGTAGATTTTCAGGCATTTGAGCAATTGACTGATCATACTTTCTCTGTAGGGCTTAAAATTTGACATGGATGATATTGAGAACATATTAGGACAATGGTGAGCATTTTGGATCCCTTGGACTCAAGTATCTTGATGCAACATGAAACCCTAATTTGAGGTAGACTGCCTTAGGAGAGGGCTTGTCTGGTCAACCCTTGGACTTCCTTGAGCAACTTGAGGATCTTTCTTGAAATGTTTTGAGAAATATTGGAGGGCAAATTTTGGGGTACAACAGGAACCTTAGGACCTGAATCTTGATACATTGGAAAGATGAGGTAACATTCTTTATAATGTGCCAAGAAAGAGATTATATGGATGCTTGAGCTAGAAGTTGTGCTTGGTCAAAATCAGAGAAAAAAATGTGTTGACTTTTATACTTAGAAAAAATTCTAAGTTTTTCTTCAAAAACGACCTAAAATGTTTTGACTCCAAAAAGGGTATTATTCCAAAATTTTGCTTTGACCAATGGTGTTAGCTTGAAGTGGACTCCTTAAAGAGTACTGTGAAACTTGTACCACTCAAAAATTTCAAATATTGGACAAGTTATGATCGTTCGAATTTGATGAAAATCCATGAAGTGACCTATAATTTTTTGAGTTCTTAAGCAATCTTCTAATCATTTTAAAGTTTTACACATAAAAGAGGAGTTGAAGTTCACACTCTTAAGACTATTGTGGAAAATTAATGGGCTCAAGGAGATAAAAATTGATCAAGTTATGACTTTTTGAAGCCACATAAGGGAATTTGATGGCTTATCTAGAGGACTTGTAATCTTTCTCAATCATTAGTGGTCTTTCACACAAAATTTTCTTGAAACTTTTGAATTGATTTGTTGATAGACCTTTAAGGAGAAGCATATATTTGGAATCACTCAAAAATATCAAAATATGGACAACATATAGCCCTTAGATGTCAAAAACCCTAACTCCTAGAGCATCAAAATGGCTTGGGAACCCCTTTCAATTTTGATAATCTTTCTTGTACAAATACTTTTTCTATGTGAAGAGATGTTGTTGTGGGTTATAATAGGAACCTATAGTAACAATAACCACTTCCAAATGTTGAGATGGAGTTATGCACTTGTGATCAAAGAATCAAGAACTTGTCCAATTAGGTAAAACTTCTTTAATCAAACCTTGCATCTTTTGACTTCCTTTGGCAGTTGAAGCATGATAAATGATAGTAGACCTTGTCATGACATTTCTTTAAATCACTCTCAAAGATGAAGCTTAAATTTCAATGAAGCTTTGTTGAAGAAGGCATGGAAATAAACTCATGAACCTATGAATCAACCTGATGAAGTGTGTTGTTCCCTCACCTATAGTATCATCATTTAGAGAAAACATTAATTGTATTTATTAGTTAAAAGTTAATCAACACAAGAAAAATATGACCATAATATGCAAATTAAAATGCTTGGTAATCCCTCATGAGCAAACCTAAAGATAAGGAGAAGAACCAAACCCTAGTGTGATCTTGATATGATTCAGTTGATATGAGATGATAGAGGAATCTTAGGGGAAAATTTGGGGTATAACACCTATGACTTTTCTTCATCCAAAATTTATGCACTATGACACCTATTATCCCCTTTTCTGTATCTGTAGTGTTATTCATTTTATTATAAACCTTATTGTTCCTATATTTCCAGTAGCTGTACACTGTCTCAAAAAAAGTTATTTTGAGAAAAATCACCCTCCAACCTTTTTTCTTGCTCATTCTTTCAATCCAATTCAGCTCATATATCCACCTACAAGGGGCATGCTAAATGTTCAGCCAATCCAGAACATTTCTCTAGATACTTTTCATGTTTCACACTTGAACATTAGGTGTTGTAGATTTTCGACTTCATTACAGAACCCACATCGCGTATCCTCCACCATCCCAAACTTAAACCGTCTCTATTTTGTGGCTAATATATTATGACAAGCCAACCACAAGATAAATAGAGCCCCGAGATGAGCTTTTGTGTTGAAAAAAATGTTTCTCCATGGTATCTTCTGTTGGTGGTCCAAAAGGCCATAATAGATCTTACTGGTGTTGAGTTTTCTTGCCCAATCTCCATAATTCCACTATGACATCCCCTACATTTGGGTTCTCTGCTTCAGTATACGTTTTAGAATTTAGGAGCATAAATTCCTGATTGGCACCACCGTAATGTCTTCTCCCTTGGGGTAGTACGTGTGGACCCATCGGATCCATAAACTACCTTCCTTTTTGCTTAGATTCCACAAGAGATTCATTAGACACGCTTGTTTCCATACCTAAATATTTATCACATTTAAGCCCCCCTAATTTTTGGGTGAACAGATCGTATTCCATGATACAGGGCTTTTCCTTGAGATATTACTCTTACCCGTCCAGAGGAACGACCTGCAAAAAGCATTAATTCTGCGAATCACACCCTTGGGGAGGGATATACATCGCAGCCAGTAGTTTGTAGTTGCAAACACCACACTTTTCATAAGCTGAATCCTTCCCAAATAACTCAAGAATTGGGCGCTCCAATGGTTAATCTGATTCCAAATTTTGTCCACGAGCCCAACACAGTGTGAGTTATTCAATTTCTTACTAGTTAACGGGATACCCAAGTATCTAAAAGGTAATGCACCCTTAACATAACCAATTATTTCAGTTATCCATTCTTCCATATCTGAATCCATGCCTCCATAATATATCTTACACTTTTGAGGATTAACAAAACAAACCCGTAGCTTGGGAGAACTCTCTAAATTTTTCTACGCTAAGTTGGACAAAAATTACATCCCCCCTTGATACATATGGTCATACTCTGCATCATAATCCCCTTTAATTGTTGCGTGCAAAGAGAAGCAACACTCAACAACACTAACAAGACTCAACGGCACCTCTACTCTCCCCATTTTTAGCCAAAAGTTGACAAAAACTGAGTTAGAGAATTAAAGCAGAGCAGACACAAACAGAACCTTAATGAAAAAAATACTGAGGGAGAATCAAAATAAAAAATACATCTGAAACAAAAGCTTGAGAGGAAAAAGAAATGATTATGGGGTATTCATATACAAGGGAAGTTACTACAGATTGTAATGATACCTTGTTTGTAATGACAACTAGTCAATGCACGCATTTTCAAAAAGAATACAATCATCATTTTTAATGGTACACCACTCATTTCAAGAGAGGCAGATGGATTTATTCAATTTCTCTCTTTCCAAGCCTTGACCACTGAAATGTTACAACATTGGGAGTGACATTCTTCATGCCATTGAAAAATGTTTTTCACGTGTCACTAATGAAGAGATAATGTAGGCACACCGTCCACTAAAGCTTACACTCATTCTTTAGTAGTGCAACTCTAAACCTGCCCTTCATAGAACACACCTTATAGAGTTTATCAAACAAATAGCCTTGGAAGTGTCAGCAAATATCTATAGCAACACCCTTGATAGAAAGAGAACCCTTATAACTACTTATCAACCTATGCACACTGTCATCCTTGGGACTTTTGGACTAATATTTCCATAATACAATGTCATAACAACTAGTTGAACATTGCATTTTTAACCATCATTGATATTTCAGACTACCCTCAACCTTAACCATAGCAAAAAAATAGATTACACAGATAACCACAGCAGAACGAGGAGCCACAAAAAAAGGTTGTCCATAGACATTGACTCCAACAGACTTGGGAAAAAGAGTTACTCTAACACTTCACCAAATACTAACTCTTAATCAAGTGGAGATATAAACACCAAAATGAAGATCTCTCTTAGATTCACATCTATGAATACAAAAAAAATGATGACTAGAGAGTTTTTAGGTAAAACTCCTCCTAACTCTTGGAGACTTAGTATGCTGAGATGATGTCCCAACATTAGCTTGGATATTAGTATATTTCACAGTGATTATACAACTGGACTTACTTTTGAGGATTCTAGCTAAAAACGCCTTACACACATGGATTTCATCTTGCCATGTCCTTCCAGGTTTACTTCTTGGAGAACCATCCTGATTATTAAACATATGGATGACTAAAACATTTCATAATGAACCACATATAGCAGTTGTCTTCTTCACACATAGTGATCAACCATTCTCCCTTAGAGTAATCAACTTCCAGACCATGATCACTTACCTTTACACAATGTCAAACTTCCAAATAACTCCTTTATTAAGTCTCAAAAACTACTTGAGTTAAACCCTTGGGATGGCCACTCAAAAATCCTTCTACATCCTCCTCTTCCATAATGATGACATGCTTAGTTCAAATTTCTTCCTTTTTTATGCCTGGCATGATATTGAAAATTATAATTAATAATGAGTATAAATAAGCAGAATTATAAATTATCTTTTTCACAGATATGAGGAACATGCTAGGGTAAAGTGTATGATTTTCCCTGTAATAACCTTGAATCCTGATTTCTTCAACAAGTTCATAATATTCAATTACCAGATGTCTAGTTTATTTTCCCCTAAATCCTTAGTAGGAAAACCTTTGATTATTCATCCTAATGTCTAAGTTCTTATAGAAGTATGATGAAATCAAGCCTTGATTTTATCAAGAATTAAATGGTACTCCCTCTGTCCCATATTATAAGAAAAAGTTACTTTTTAGGTTCATTGAATATCTAATGTATCTGGTATATATGTAGACCAGATACATTAGATATTTAATGAACCTAAAAAAAAGTATTTTGCTTATAATATGAGATGGAGGTAGTAAATAAAAGGTATCACTGGTCCTAAGTGATATCTACTATAGTCTAATCATACAAAAACCCTAACAATCGAGGCCCAATTTATTGTTAACCATAAATCAATCTTAATTGGTCCGATAAAGAAATCATTAAAAACCTTGTACGATCAAATTGAGTATGAAAAACAAATATATTATTGAACTTAGGAATTCAAAATCATTACAAAAAAAAGTCAGAGATACCCCCTAGCATTGGGGGGTTCAGCTACTCATATTTTTCAAAGTAATTTTAGAATAAAAATTAGACATTACAAATTGATGCTGAACTTTGATTTTCAATTGCTTCCGCTCATGAAAAGTATTCGTTCTCCAACAATTGCACAGGCTTCAATCTTCAATCATCAAATTCTTTCTTTCCAAAAAAGGGTCCTCCATTCATCAAAAAAACTCTCCTAAATAATGAAAATCCATTGGTCTCGGCCCGAAAAGCCCATAACGCCCCTCTGGGTCATAAATAGTGAAAAATTACAAAAACAACAAAAATAAGCGCTTGAGCCAACACAACTCGTGTCAGCTGACACAGGTGGCCGTGTTGGCCCCCTAAACTCCCCATTCAATCTTTCAAGTTCTATACCTGCTGACTTTGCCCATGTCAGATGACACGAGTGGCTGTGTCAGCCCCCTGACTTTTCCTTTTGGCCATGCTCGCATCCTGCATGGCTCGTGTTAGGTGTCACGGGTGGCCGTGTCAAGCTTCCTATAATATGCTTCATTCTTTCTCGAAACTGCAAATTTCTTCACTTTTTTGTACCGAGTCCTTTGGGTCTTCTACATGAACCTGTAGACACTCACAAACAGCAAACCAAAGCATAAAATTCATAAATACTTGAAATAAAACTAAAAACCATAAAATATGGAGATAACTCAAGAAACATGAAATCGACTCAAGCGGGAAAAAAATATGAACTAAAGTGCTACGGATTACCTAGGTTATTGTCAGACAAGTGACAAAAACATAGTAAAAATGGTGACCGATTACAACCCAAAACATAGCTCGTTGCTAGTCCTCAAGCAATGTTCAGGACAAAAGACTCGATCGACCCCCAAAATAATCATAAGTTTTAGCTTACCACAATACTGCCGAGATGATTCGTACCTTACTTTCACTTCCCTTATGCAGTTGTCCGCTTCCCCGAATCGAATGTTCCACCACACTTCCGCATCAAAGCACTACTTCACCTGTCAACTTATGTCACACTCTCACAAAAAATCTCAGGGTTAAAGAGTTTCACTCAATATTTCACAATACGCAATATCAACTTATAAGTTTTAATAAACTCTAAATTCATTTCACATACACATTCCACACACTTTTTGAGGTCTTTGGGTTGTAACAAGCTTAGGTTACGGTGGGATAAATAAAAAAAATGGGGAAAATAAACGGTTTTAGGCTCAGCATCAGTGTTGTCATTCTTTTCACTAGGTTCCATTTGCATTATTCACCAAATGGGATTTTCATGCACCTTTTTAAGCTTGAATCCTCGGTTTCTACTTAAGTGTTTCTTTTGAGTGTGTATTTTGATTTTTAACTGAGTCTCTTCTGTTAGGTAAATACTTTTTCTCTTTCTATTATTTTTAATCAGAATTTTTTTCATGACATGTTTGTCTTCAATTATTTATTTATTTTTCCTCTTTTTTTATGCACTTACCTATTTTATCTTAGGTGTCACTACCCCAAACTTGGAACTTGTCAAAGATAAAAGACAAACAACACTTAATTGAGAAGTGTAGGAAGTGTTTGGCCATGGGTTACGATAAAACGGTGATAAAACACAAAAAACAGAATACATGCTCAACATGGTTAATGATGGATAAAAATTAATAATGGGATGGCTAGAAAGGCCCATGGGTAACAGAAAAAATGTGCCTCAATGTGTGTCATTATGGAGTGATAAATCCAATAGAACGTATACAAACTCAGAGTGATAGAGACGTACCTGACTTATCTCTCATGATGATAAATATGTGTTTGGCTTTTTATGCTCTCACTGTGTCAGGTAAAGCTGACAACTTCCATAATGCCTCTTAGTGTCATGTTGCTTTCTACTTAACTCGGGGTGCACATAAAACCTTTGTCAATTAGCTCTTGACAATTGCGTTCAATCCATCATTCAGCAGTATCAACTTTTTGGGGGTCGTTAAACAACAAGCCTTCGTAAGTGGAGTGATCTCTTCATCCACTATAACTAATGCTCATCACTTATCCATACAACAAATCAAAGAACATGCAATACAACAAAGTAACACAAATGATAAAAAGACACAAATAACAACACTAAAACGGAAAATAATAAAAATCAACAAGATCTAACAAAAGAAAATAAATCCCCCCGCACTTGAACTAAACATTTGCCCCAATGTTTGAGAACAAGATAGAGAGGGGAAACTCACACCGCCCTACTGAGGCAGAGGAGGAAATTGCAACATGAGTTTTTGCATCATTGCATGCATCTCAGTCATTATCTCCCCTTATCAGGTTTGCTCAATGCCTTGCCTAGACTACTCAGCTCTTAATTCTCCCAGCTCAGTTTGTACCCATGTCCAATTGTTTTGACTCATAAAAGATACTCGATACCTAGTTTGGTTGGGTCCTGGTATGGTGGTACGAAATGCTCTTGTGGATGAGCATCTTCATGTATAGTGTCACATGTAATTACATTATCAGCATTTTGGCCATCCTCTTCTTCAAGATCGACACTCACATATAACCAGTTACCATAATCAGAAATGTTAACTCTGTCAGGAGCAGGCAATACAATAATAAACCTATTATGAATCATTACAGCATAAGAGTCATGAGAAACAAAAATCATATCTTGATGGATGATAGCAGCCATATCAATTTTAGTTTTACCTGTATCAGAGCTCTCATCAAGAAAAATGTGACCATATCCAAAATTTTCGACAATCTGGGTAATCATACCCCCAACCAAAATAACACCTGATTTAGCTTTGCCCATTCTCCCCAAATAATTAGCTACAAAGGCCGCAACATCACAGGCTGATTGTGGGCCATACATTACAGAAAAAATAACTCTCTTTGAGTTTCCACCCCTGTACTATCACCTCTTCCAAATAAGGGGAATGACAATCCTTTTTGGGCATATTGGAATTAGGGGTTCTGAATGTGGGTTGCTTTCGCAGCTTTTGCGAAATAAACTGTTTTACCTATAATAGTCGCCCAAAAATGTTGCGGAACAAACTCATCCAACACAACTCTGGGACCGACAAGTGGGAGCCGAAGGATGCCTGCCAAATCCGCAATAGATAATTCATGGTATTTATTGCAAAGGTGGAAAGTGAGCTTACCATAGTATTCTCTCGCAGAGCCCATTTACTTGTTCTTTAATTGAAACTTAATGATGCTCAAGAACTCAAGTGTAATATGCTCGTACGTTGGCACCTCTAGATGCTTAAATTTAAGCATACCAAATATATGAAACATCCTATCCACCTCTAATTTTAATCTTAAATCATCAAGGGATTTATCACATATATACCTGGAAGGAGTAAGCTTCCACTTTACATGCACAGAGTACCTTCACTCGTGCTCTAGATTACCAAACACGATACCATAAGTATTTGGCATACAACTCCCCCTCTTCCGTGTCCTTGAAGGATCACCCAGTTGTTTCTTCCCCTTGACAACCCTCTTCGGGGGCATTTTCGTACCTGTAAAAATTCAGAAAAAATGAATCGTGAAATTAGAAAAAAAAAAGGACCCTTGTGTTGTACCCCAAAATTTGCCCTCCCATTTCTCATTGATTTCTCATCACAAAGCCCTTGAAGCTCAGGATCCAGTTAGGGTTTCATCTGCTCAAGACCTCTCCTTGCACTGTTGACTCAAATTAGGGTTTGTGTTTGCACAAAGATGTTTTGACCCAAAATTCCTAAGATGACTTTCATGCTTCATATTGGACTCCCAAGTTTACCCATATCAAGTTTCAAGTCCTGATTCCAAGTTTTGCCCAGTCAATTGGACAGTTGACCTAGAAATCAACTGTATTGGGGAAAAAGTCAACTGTGGCCAATTGACAGTCAAACCTCATGAAAATGGACCCACATCAACATATTGGACTCACATGAACCATTTGATCAAGTTTGGATCACAATTCCACAAGAAAATTGATCAGATCACCAAAAGGGCAAAATGGTCATTTTTAGGGTTTTGACTGTACAAAGGCAATTTTTGACTGTTTGACCTAGCCAATGGCAAACCAAGCTCACACATGGACTCAAGGACCCCATGGAATTATCTTGACATGCTCAACAAGCTCAAAAGATCCCAAGTACACAAGGTTGACAGTTGAATTTCCCAGTCAATTGATCAATTTTGACTGTACACAGAAAAGTCAAACTTTGACTTTTTGGTCAAAATCAAAAGTCAACATTCATTTTTCATCAAAACATGCCAAATCATGAAACTTGTTCACCAAGAAATCACAAAATGCAAATTAGGGTTAGAAATGGAATTTTTCATAACTTAGAATTTTTCTAAGTTATGAAAAACCCTAATTTTTTCCCAACTTTGCCCCACTTTTTCACCATGATCCATTTGTATTCAAACAAAAGTCCAAACATGAAAGTTGTAGCTTGTTGCATAATCTACAACTTTGATTCACAAAGTTTTCTCATTTGAAGCTTTTATCTCAAGTTACAATTTTTTGAATAAGGGCACTAAACCATTTTTAACTTAGTGAAATTTTAACCTATTTTGACAAGGTTTTCTACCCCACTTCAAGGCCATTTTCCATACACTTCCACTTGGAATTTCAATTTTCATTTCAAAGATGGATTGTAGTACACATTCCAAGCTTTCCAAAATGTCCAAGAACTTCTCAAACAACCTCATGGTTAGAGAGAATCGAATTTCACAATATAGCAAAAAACCATTTTGTTCATGACCAAGTTCCATGTCCATAACTTTGCAATTTGAACTCAGCATGCTTTAGGCTAGATTACAGGTCCTTAAACCAAGTTAAACTCCATAATTTAATGCATATTCATTATGTTAAGGTGTTGTTCTATGAGTTTGGACATTGTATGCAAGATTAATCCAAAATTAGATAAAGTGAACTATCCATTTTTGCTAAAATTCACTTTATGTCAATTTAGAAATCCAACAAGTACATTGCAAATCTGAATGACACAAGTTTATGAACATAACACACTGATCAAGGAGGGATTATGCAGCACATTAGGGGCCCTCTACATGCCTAGAAACTCAAGTTGCATTTTGTTGCTTAAGTGTGAAGAAAAGTTCCATAACTCACAACAACTCTCATCTCAGCATGAGAACACAAAGACAAACTTATCAAACATACTCAGCATCTCCCAACTAAGCTAACACACGAGCCCTTAGCCTCTCAAACACTCCCATTGCCATAATCACCTTGAAACTGCTCAAACAGAGCAACCCCTGCAGTTTGAGTGCTATCTCTCAATCCCTTCAAGCATTCTTGCCCAAACCTGTTCCTCTACCTTCCTTACAACCTATGCAAACTATCCAGAAGCTAAGACACAACCTGTAACACCTCTAAGCCACTTCACCATTTTTGTTTTTCTGTTTTGCAGTTGAAGTTCCCTGGCTTGATTCAGAAGCTCTCAAGACAAAGTAAGCATTGAAACAGCATCCATGGACCTCAAGGAAGCTTTTCCAATCATCACCTTGCACTGAAGGTTCCTACATCTCCAGATAGAAGTTCAACTGAATAGGTAAAATTTTGAATTCGTATCTCTCTTATTATGCATCATTAGTCTTAAGTTTGTGAAGAAATAATGTCACACTCATGCCACTGAACATGTCCATGTCTTTACTTTTCATTTCTTTTGCCTGAGTAGAGAGAATTTGGAGTTTGAAAATGACAGAAAAACTAGGTCAGGATTTGGGAGAGGAGAAATTCTCCTTCATCTTAGAGAGTTAGGTCAAGTTCTATACATGGTTAGAATCGTCTCTTCATGCTGAACATTTTTTATGTTATGAGTTTTTGTTAAAAAGCCAGGAATCAGGAGTTAGCAGCTGGAGTACAGGGCGCGCGTTTTTGAATGTTGTTGAACAAAGGTTGAAGATGAAGCCACATGGGCTGGGCCTGTGTGGTCTTTTCTTTTTACACCCTATTTCCATTTTCTTACCCCCCAAGCCCATTTGCTTCATTTTTCATGATTTTTGACTTTTTCTTTTCTTATTTGACTCATTTATTTTTTCTCAGCATATTAAAATTTTGAAAATATTTTTCTCATCATTTTTTGATTTTATTTGATTTTTATTTGATTTTCTTTTGTTTATACATAAATAAATACATATTATTATTTAGGATAAATAGAAAAATATGTAAAAAACACTTCTATTTTTATTTTTATTTTATATTACCCTCTGAAAATATTTTATATAAAAAATACTATTTTCTAAAAAATTATTATTATTATTATTATTTATATATATAGTACATATTTAAAATAATATAAATATACATATATATATATATATATATTAATGCATTTAGAGTAAAAACACCAAAAAATGTACATATTTTATTTTTTAATATTTAATACTAAAAATGCCTTTTTTACAAATATATCATATTTTATTTTATTTTGGTATGTAAATAATGAATATTATATGAATTAATTAATTAATATACATTTTGATTAAAATTAGGGTTTTTGCCCTAAATTTAAAAATACTCCAAAAATAATACCTTTTTATTTTTCTTTTATTTATATATATAATAATTTTTTTATATAAAAACCTTTCTTTTTGCATTTTACATATTTATTTCAATTTCTATCTATTTATACAATTAAATTACCTTGCAAATATTCAATATTGATGTAATAGTCTTAGGTTTAAATTCTTGTCCAAATAAACCCCATTTGAAACATTGTACCCCCCTCCCATATTATTGTGATGTAATAGCGTAGGAATTTAAATTTCGCACTTTTAATGCTTTCTAAACATACTATGCTAGAATTAGGGTTTTGTATGCGAATAAAAATGAACAAAAATAGTTGGACCTAATACAAGATAAATGAGTATGAAAATAAACAAACACATCTCACACTTGCACCCCCTAGGGTATTCCACTTTGTTGCCTTTCAAAAATGGGCCATATTGCATGTTGAACTTCCTTGGGCAAAACAAAATAACCAAATGATCATTGTCCCTCAAAATGTTGCTTAAATGAATGATCAAGTCCCTTTCAAAGAAAATTGCCCAAAGACATTTAACACTATTGCAACTATGGTCTAAACGATGACCCGCACCTGTCCCTTTCACCTCCTAAGACAAGATTGTCCACCAAATGCAATGGTGGAACAAAATTGTCAAAAGGTTTAAAACATGACAAAAATCTTTGAGAAAATTTTAGGGTAGATGAACCTTTAAGTACTTGTCAACTTTCCAAGAAAACACTTGCCTAATTTCAAAATACACTTCACAAACACTTTCAAAACAAGCTTTCAAAAAACCTTGAAACATCTTTCCAAAAAGACAAACACCTTTGTAAAACATTCGAGTAAAGAATTGTTACAAGGGTAGCCTATGCAAGGCATCTGTTCCAAAACCTTTTCAAAGCCACACACAAAGCACCATTTCAAACAATTGAAAACTAATGCAAGTTGATCTAAGCAAGTACCTAAGAGCCCATGGATAACCATGGATAGAAGGGGTGCTAATACCTTCCCCTTCTATAATCTACACCCCGAACCCAAGAAAAATCTCAAAGGTTGTTGCTGTGCTTTTTAACCTTTCCTTAGGATAAAATAAAAAGTCGGTGGCGACTCTCGCTCAACCGAAACATTTGCGAAAACAAACACAAAACCCTAGTCAGTTCTCCCACCGTATCACAGAACTGGCGACTCTGCTGGGGACTATTTTTAAAGTGGAGTAACCTTAGGGCTTAGATCACCCTCTTGCATGACTAATTGTTTGATTTGCTTGCTTTATACTTTGGCTATTGTTTGGGTTTACAATCCTCCACCCGGATTTTGGGAAACATTCATAGATAGCAATACGTTGTGGAAACTGTGCGGGGTATACCGACACGGTCTAAGCAATAGCTATATTAGTGCGACATATTTGTGAGTACCGGTAACCCTTGAGTTCAATCAAGGAGAGTACGGGGCCGCTGAGTGATGTCACTAAGCACTAATGACCTAGAACCTTACTTGACCATCTTGGCCTTTTATTAGGGGTAGTGAGATGACCGGCTTTGGTGCAGTCCGAAGTTGGTAGATACTCGATACTACACTCATTGAGGATTGTTTTCTTGGAATATTTTGGTCGCTAGTTAAGTGGCTAAACCAAAACAATGAACAATGAAAACAATCCAGTGATATTGAGCTCCTTAGAACCCGGTTACTATTTATAGGACAGGTTTTTAAGCCAACTACACTCAAGAGGGTAATTACCTATGAAACCCCATGCAAGCCTAAAATTAAGGTTTGGTGTGATTTGCTTGTACATATGTTTTGTGCATACATCATAAACATCATAAAACATCATATGCATTCACTAACCATTTCAAGGGTTTTGGATCTTCAGCTTTGTTCTTGTTTTGTAGGACATGGAAGTTCCTCGCAGAAACACCATTCAAGTCAACCTTGTGAGAATCTCTCCTCAACTCAAGGAGATCACTTCAAGAATTCCGGAAAATTCATCCTTCAGTGAAAGACATGGTAGACTGCTCAGCCTAGTCAACACCAACATTGAAGAAGACATGATGAAAGTGCTATTCCAGTTCTTTGACCCTCTTCACCACTGCTTCACTTTCCCTGATTATCAGTTGGTTCCCACTTTGGAGGAGTTTTCTCAACTCCTAAGAATCCCTATCCTTAATCAACTACCCTTCAACGGTACGGAGAAGGAACCAAAGCCTGAAGATGTTGCTCGAGCACTACATCTACAACCATCTGAAATCAAGGGGCATTGGGAAACCAGAAGCGGCGTCAAAGGATTCTTAGCAAAATTCTTGTTTGAGAAGGCACAAGAATGTTGGAACTCATTGGACCTACAAGCCTTTGAAGAGATTGTGGCACTCCTTATCTATGGGTTGGTCTTGTTCCCAAATCCTGACCAATTGGTAGATGTCAACGCCGTCAAAATCTTCTTGTCCAGAAATCCAATACCAACATTGCTTGGGGACATCCTTCACTCATTTTCCACACGAACAATGAGAAAGAGGGGTGTTCTCATGTGCTGTACTCCCGTCCTCGCAAGGTGGTTTATTTCGCACCTTCCACAATCTGTCTTGAAAAATGACCAAGGTACAAGGTGGTCCCAACGATTGATGACTCTTACTCATTCTGATGTGCATTGGTGTTCTCGGTCCAGAGAAAATGTCATCATCGTCGATCGTTGCGGAGAGTTTCCTAATGTTCCTTTACTTGGAATCAGGGGAGGTATCACCTACAACCCTTGCCTAGCTTTGAGGCAATTTGGATATGCACGGAGGGATGGCCCTCATGACATGTTGATTCCTAGCCTAGTTTTTGACTTCGACAACGATGCGCAAGGACTTTGCCAAAGATTCATCAGAGCTTGGGGAAAACTCAATAAGGTTGATAGCAAGACTCTGGGACACAAGAACTCCATCCCTCTTGAGCCCTATCTCAAGTGGGTACGAGCCCGAGCCCAAAGTCTAATGATGCCTTATCCTCATGTTCTCCCTATGATTAAAGAGCCCGTCAATGAAGGAGAGGTTCCCTACACCATCCTACATCCAGACATGCCTACATCATGGGAGGAAATGCAGAAAAGTTGGATTCAGCTCAAGGAGGAACGGAACACTTTTGAAGCTAGCTACTACGCCAGTGAAAAGAAGGTTCTAGAGCTTACCCGCCGACTCCATGAGCAAGAGGCCCTCAACACCTATATCGCACCAAAGAGGATGTGCAATGTCTTTCTGCCTTGAGAAGTTTATTTTGTAACATTTGGCCCATGGGGCATTTATGTACTAACAAATTTCTTCTTATTAATATGACGTGCGTTTTTCTTTGCCTGAAACAATTTTGAATGTCCTAAATCCTTGAATGCATTGCATACATCAGCATACCATTCATCATGTGCATAAGCAGGTCTCACTCCAGGTTTCCTTATCTATCTGCTGTTTATTTCAGTAGGATGGATCTCGAGCAAACAGTTAAAGACCTACAAGCCCAGAATGCACAGTTCCAGCAACTCTTGATGACTTTGGTTAAGAGTCAAGAGAACATCAAGGCTCATTTGGAGAATAAAGACCCAGTGAAGAAGAAAAAGAGGGTCGGAGTGGCTACTTTGGGGAGAAGGTTTGACAGAGAAGCTCGGAGAGTGCTTGAATTTCCTCCTACTTCTGATGAGGGGACTAGTAAAAGAGATCGGGTTGCAGTGCCTTCCGAGTCTGATGCAGAGGAGGAAGAGGTTGAAGAGGATGAAGATTATTCTGACCAGCAGTATCCTCCAGCTGATGAGAAATATAAAGGTTTAGAAGACAGATTGGCTGCCATGGAATTGCAAAGGGTACCGGGTTTGGATTTTGAAGACATGGGCTTGGTTGCCAGAATTGTGATTCCCCCAAAATTCAAAGTGCCAGTGTTTGTGAGGTATGATGGGTTGTCTTGTCCCAAAATGCATCTCAGGTCCTACGTGAGAAAAATTCAACCCTATACGGCAGATAAAAATCTCTGGATTCATTTCTTTCAAGACAGCCTGTCCGGAGCCCAGTTGGAATGGTTTTATCAGTTAGAAGGAACCAGTGTCAGAAATTGGGAAGATTTTGCCACCGCTTTCTACAAACAATACCAGTATAATTCTGATCTTGCTCCTACTCGTACCCAACTTCAGGGTATGTCACTAGGAACAAGTGAGGGATTCAAAGAATATGCACAAAAATGGAGGGATTTGGCTGGCAGGGTGTAGCCTCCTTTAACCGATCGTGAGCTCGTTGATATGTTTCTTGGGACCCTATCTGGGCCGTTCTTCAATCATTTAATTGGTAACTCTTCCGCAGGGTTTACCGATTTAATCTTAACAGGTGAAAGAATAGAAGCTGGCATCAAGTCAGGAAAGATTCAGAAGGGTGTTGCTGCAAGTGTTGAGAAGAAGCCTTTTAAGAAGGAGACAGCTATGGTATATTCTCAGAGAAGAGCAGGGAAGATGGAGCGTCGGCCAACTGTGGGGGCCGTAATGATTCAAAACACTCCAAGTGAGCAGCCTCGCTACAACCAATCCAGACCAAATCAGCAACGGGTGGAAAGGACACAACGGCAGTTCACCCGTATTAATATGACTACAGCACAAGTGCTTCCCCATCTATTGAAGTTGAATCTTGCCACCATCAAGGAGGCGCCAAAGAATGTAAATACGTCCTCCCCGCATTATCATGCCAATGCTAAGTGCGCCTATCATTCAGACAGTGTTGGACACGACACCAATGATTGTTGGGAACTCAAGCATAAGATCCAGGACCTGATAGAGGCTAAGGAGGTAGAGTTTGACGCTCCAGAAAAACCCAATGTGATATCTGCACCTATGCCGAAGCACGGTCGGAATGTCAATGCCATTGAAGAGGATCTGTATGTTGCCGACGTTAGTGATCTGACTACTCCGCTGCTAACCATTAAGTTGAATTTGTTAAGGGCTGGGATCTTCCCGGGATGTAAAGAAGACTGCTACTGTTTCCACTCTCTGCCATTTGATTGTCCGCTGTTAAAGAAAGGCATCCAAGGCCTCATGGATAGCCGACAAATTTTGTTCGAAAAAGTTCCTGCTGTTCCAGTTCATGTTGAAAATGTCTCAATCATAACCATTCACGCCAATCTTTCCAAGGCCGTCAAAAAGCCTGTTAAGATTACACCAGCTGCAAAGTCTATACCTTTGAAGATAACAATGTCGGGGCCTATTCCCTATGTTTCTGAGAAGTCGATACCTTGGAACTATGGTGGTGACATCTATTACCATGGTATCAAGCAAGTTGAAATAATTGAAGAAAATTCAGATGATGAAGAAGCCAACATTAGTAACATTGCGGGCACCAGCAAAATCACCAGGAGCGGGAGAATATTTTCTCCAGAGATTGCTCCTCCAAG
This sequence comes from Vicia faba, assembly GCA_948472305.1. Lineage (NCBI taxonomy): Eukaryota > Viridiplantae > Streptophyta > Magnoliopsida > Fabales > Fabaceae > Vicia > Vicia faba. The sequence continues at coordinate 1,452,963,924 of OX451736.1, forward strand.
AGCAGTCTTTGGACCCTCATCAGCTAAAGAAGTCATCCCTGCACCAGTAAAACTCTCCGCTAGAACTCCTTTGATTGAGGAAATCGTCGTTCCTAGTGCTGCCTCTCCTACCATTGTTGATAAAGGAAAAGGAATACAAGATGAGCCTGTCAGGACGAGGGCTCAACCCTTGGTAATCCCGGAAGCCTCCAAGAAGGAAATGGACGAGATTTTGAGGATAATCAAGAGAAGTGACTACGATGTGGTGGAACAATTGGGGCAAACCCCCTCCAAGATCTCCATGCTGGCACTGTTGCTTTGCTCAGAAGCGCACGCTCAAGCTTTGATTAAGTTTCTAAAGGCAGCTCATGTGCCCCAGGAAACCTCTGCAGATCAATTTCAACATTGCGTGGCTAGCCTGACTGCGGACAATGGATTAGGGTTTTCTGATGCCGACCTGACCCCTAAGGGCCGAAACCACAATGATGCTTTGCATATTTCAATCGAATGCCGCGGAACCACCCTTGCACATGTTTTGGTTGATACCGGGTCGTCGCTGAATGTTTTGCCTAAAAAGGCCTTGGACCGGCTAGATTGCGAAGGGTTGGAATTGAAGCCGAGTGATATTGTCGTCAGAGCTTTCGACGGGTCAAAAAGGATGGTCCATGGAGAAGTTGAAATTCCTGTCAAGATAGGCACTGAGGTGTTTAAATCCACTTTCTATGTAATGGACATCCGTCCATCATATTCCTGCCTGCTGGGTAGACCTTGGATACACCATGCTGGAGCAGTCACCTCCTCCTTGCATCAGATGCTGAAGTATCCTGTAAAGGGAAAGATCATTACTGTCCACGGCGAAGAAGAGTACATGATTAGCCATTTAAATTCTTTCCGGTACGTAGAGGTTGAAGGAGAGTTCATTGAGACACCATTTCAACATTTCGAAGAAGTTCTTCCTGAAATAGCAGTGGCGAAGTTGGCAGCTAAGGCACCAAGACAGATGGCCAGGATGGCATCTCTGGAGGATGCAAGGGCTGCAGTTAAAGAGGGGAAGAATTCAGCGTGGGGGCAGTTACCCGATTTTCCGCATAAAACTGATAAGTTTGGATTAGGTTTCACCGCCGCTGGCCAGAAGGCCATGCGCCAGTCAAAGATTGAAAGAGCGCCGATCAAAATTTCTCCTTACCGAATCAACGCCCTGGAAGATGAAGATAAGGAAAGCAACATTGAAGAGTGGATTTATCCAACGGTCAAAGGAGGATTGAGCAATTGGGAGGCTAAGGACTTTGTCCCCATCACTTTTATTCATCAGTAATTTATCTGTTAAACATTTCTTATTTGGTCTGTAATATTTTACTTTCAAACAATCCGTACACTATCTTTTCACCTCCTGCCTTGCCCGGGGCATGTAGGTCCACTTGTAAGGGTTTTGACTATTTTTCATATTCATATGCCATGTTTAACGATTCATTGGACGTTTTTCATTTGATAAACTGCTTATGCTCATTTTCTTTTCTTTTTGAATTTTCGTTTAAGGATGGCTATCCCTTACACACACCCACACTCACCAATGCAGGTACCCATCCACTCCGGATTCCATGGGTGACTACTCTGCTGTATCTTTCAATAACTCTGAAGATCTGGTCAATCTAGCCGAGTATGAAGATGATGAAGGTTGTGAAGTGCCCGGGGAACTAGCCAGACTCCTGCAACAAGAGGAAAGGGCCATCTTACCGCATGAAGAGCCATTGGAAACTGTTAACTTGGGAACCGAGGAGGACCGGAAGGAGGTACAAGTAGGTGCCAATCTGGAACCAAAAGTCAAGGAGCGCCTAGTACAGTTGTTGAATGAGTATGTTGAGATCTTCGTTTGGTCCTATGAAGACATGCCGGGTCTAGACACAGACATCGTGGTTCACCGTCTCCCCACAAGAGAGGATTGCCTACCTATCAAGCAAAAAGTTCGCCGAATGAGGCCTGACATGTCCGAAAAAATCAAAGCAGAAGTAATGAAGCAATTCAATGCTGGCTTCCTGGCTGTTACGTCCTATCCCTAATGGGTCGCTAACATCGTACCGGTACCGAAGAAAGATGGCAAAGTCAGAATGTGTGTGGACTACCGGGATTTGAATAGGGCCAACCCTAAAGATGATTTCTCGTTACCTCATATTGACATTTTGATCGACAATACAGCTCAGCATAAGGTGTTTTCCTTCATGGACGGATTCTCGGGCTACAATCAAATCAAAATGGCTCCCGAGGATATGGAGAAAACAACTTTTGTCACGCAATGGGGCACTTTCTGTTATAAAGTGATGTCGTTCGGGCTGAAGAACGCAGGGGCAACTTATCAACGCGCCATGGTAGCTTTATTTCATGACATGACACATCATGAGATTGAAGTTTACGTAGACGATATGATAGCTCGATCACAAACAGAGGAAGAGCACCTTGAACATCTGGAAAAGCTGTTTGCCAGGTTGAAAGAGTACAAGTTAAGGCTGAATCCAAGTAAATGTACTTTTGGAGTGAGGTCTGGTAAACTCCTGGGATTCATTGTAAGCAACAAAGGCATTGAAGTCGATCCGGCAAAAGTAAAAGCAATACAAGAGATGCCTGCTCCCCGTACTGAAAAGGAGGTTAGAGGATTCTTGGGGCGCATAAACTATATTGCCAGATTCATCTCACATCTGACTTCTACCTGTGAGCCAATTTTCAAACTCTTGAAGAAAGATCAGGTAGTTGAATGGAACGACGACTGCCAAGCCGCTTTTGATAGAATCAAGGAATATTTGCTAGAACCTCCTATTCTGATGCCACCTGTCGAAGGAAGACCATTGATCATGTACTTAACCGTCTTGGATAACTCAATGGGGTGTGTTTTGGGCCAGCATGACGAGTCTGGTCGAAAAGAGCATGCTATTTATTACCTTAGCAAAAAGTTTACCGACTGTGAGACTCGCTACTCACTGCTCGAGAAAACTTGTTGCGCTTTGGTATGGGCTGCTCGCCGACTAAGACAGTATATGTTGACCCATACTACCTTGTTAATTTCCAAGATGGACCCTATCAAGTATATCTTCGAGAAGCCCGCTTTATCTGGAAGGATAGCTAGATGGCAAATGATCTTAACTGAGTATGACATCCAGTACACCACCCAAAAAGCTATAAAAGGGAGTGTACTAGCTGACCATCTGGCTCATCAGGCTATTGAAGACTATCAACCCATGAGATTTGACTTCCCAGACGAGGACATCATGAATTTGGACAACATTGAAAGTGACGGACCGTATGACGGACCCGAAAAGGGATCCCGATGGACCCTGTACTTTGATGGTGCTTCAAATGCACTTGGAAACGGTATTGGCGCAGTACTCATTTCTCCGGAAGGTTGTCACACTCCTTTCACGGCCCGACTTTGTTTCAGCTGCACAAACAACATGGCTGAGTATGAAGCTTGCATCTTTGGTCTCGAAGCTGCTATAGACTTGGGGATCAAATCTTTGATCGTATTCGGGGACTCAGCTTTGGTCATCAGCCAAATCAAAGGAGACTGGGATACCAAGCATCCTAATCTTATCCCATACAAAGAACATGTCCTGACATTGTTGCCTCATTTCGAGCAAATTACCTTCGAGCATTTCCCGCGAGAAGAGAATCAACTAGCCGATGCTCTGGCCACAATGTCCTCCATGTTTAAACTCAACTGGGATAACGAGGCTCCCCAAATCACCATCAAGCGAATGGATGAACCGGCACATTGCCACGAGATTAATACCGAAGAAGTAGTGGAACAGCCTTGGTTCCATGAAATCAAAAGGTATCTCGAGACTAGGGATTACCCTGAAGGAGCTTCCGTGAATGACAAGAAGTTCTTAAGGAAATTCGCTGCTAAGTTCTTCCTGAGCAACGGCATCCTTTACAAACGAAGCCATGATTGTGTACTACTCCGATGTGTGGATAAAGTTGAAGCAGAGTTGATCATGACTGATATACACAGCGGCACATTTGGCACTCACTTGAGCGGGCATACAATGGCTAAGAAGATCCTAAGGGCAGGCTATTATTGATCTACCATGGAGGCTGACTGCCACCAACATTCCCGTACTTGTCACAAGTGTCAAGTCTATGCTGACAAAGTTCATATCCCTCCGGTTCCCCTCAACGTCCTGACTGCTCCATGGCCCTTTGCAATGTGGGGCATTGATATGATTGGAGAGATCAAGCCCACGGCTTCCAACGGACATCGCTTCATCCTGGTTGCCATTGACTACTTCACTAAATAGGTTGAAGCAGCTTCCTTCGCCTCTGTTACTAAAAATGTGGTTGCCCGCTTTATCAAGCAAAATCTCATATGTCGGTATGGTGTTCCAGACAGAATCATCACGGACAACGGTACAAATCTGAATAACACAATGATCACTGCATTATGCGAACAGTTCAAGATTTATCATCACAATTCATCTCCCTATCGGCCGAAGATGAACGGTGCTGTTGAAGCTGCGAACAAAAACATTAAGAAGATCATTCAGAAAATGACAGTCACTTACAAAGACTGGCATGAGATGTTACCGTTTGCTCTGCATGGATACCGTACGACGACACGTACTTCAACAGGGGCAACCCCATTTTCTTTGGTTTATGGCATGGAAGCTGTCTTGCCTATGGAAGTCCAAATCCCATCTCCGAGGATTATGAAGGATGCAGGTTTGAATGAAGATGATTGGATACAGACCCGACTTGATCAACTCAGTCTGATCGACGAGAAGCGACTTGCTGCTATATGCCATGGTCAGACGTATCAAAAGCGGATGATCAAGGCCTTCAATAAGAAAGTCAGACGTCAAGTGTATCGAGTCGGGGATCTCATAATCAAGCGGATTATCTTGCCGCAAAGTGATCCCAGGGGCAAATGGACTCCTACATATGAAGGGACATTTGTGATCAAGAGCATATTTTCTGGTGGTGCAATGATTCTGACCACTATGGACGGCGACGATTTGCCGCACCCTGCAAACGCAGACATAGTCAAAAGATACTACGCATAAAATAACCCGGCAAGTCGAAAACCCGAAAGGGCGGCTCGGGCAAAAATGGGCATCCCGGTGAACCGAAAACCCGAAAGGGCGGTTCAGGCAAAAATTAGGGATAAAAACAAAAAAATCTATACACCCGGCAAGTCGAAAACCCGAAAGGGCGACTTGGGCAAAAAGGGGTTTCCCGGTGGATCGAAAACCCGGAAGGGCGATTCAGGCAAAAGTTAGAGAATTAAAGCGTATGACTATGTCTCGTCGGATCACTTCAAAAAACAATCTCTTCATCAACCAGTTCCAGACTTTTGATCAATCCAGTCATCGTCAAACGAAGCACTGAACGGGCAGATATTCAGAGTTGTGAAAGCTATAGTAGAATGGAATCCCATGGAATTATTTCACATAGCCATCCTTTATTTTGTATAAAATCTTTCAATATTTACGGCAAAATCCTCTTACTAGGATGATTGTCTCCTTTGTACAAATATACTCAAAGAAAATCAATACAAATACTCTTCCCAGAAATTTGTGTCATTTCCCTTTTCTTCTTTTGCACTATTTGTTTTATTTTGAGAAACGTCCAATGTTTTGTTAAATAGGCATATGCATTTGAAACATAATCACTTCCTAAGTGAACCTAAGAAAAAGGATTACTGATAGGATGAAGGTACAGATGAACACCTTGGCACCCTCTCGAAGGAAACACACCAAGAGATTTGAAATCCGTACCTCCAGCAGACCCTCGAAGCTTATCCCCAGTAAGGTTCTGGAAGGTATTTCCCCGCAGAGCACGGACGTCTCCCCCGAGTTTTATTCAAAGTTATTCCTCACAAGGGCTTATAACTGGGTTATCCTCAGCTAACAGCCACAGAAGATCGCACTCGCCAGAATTCTTCCTATCCCCGGCGGAGTTCATCAAAATTCCCCAGCCTAACTTATCAATATGATCCCCAGAGGAGCTTATCCTTGTTATCCCCAGCCGAGCTAAAAATTCAAATTATCAACCCCCAGTGGAGCCAGACTAATGAGCCTTCTCCCCACAGAGTCTTAGAAGGAGAAATCTTGAGTTCCCCAGTGAGATCACCAGAGTTGCTTCCCATCAAGCAGAAGATTCTCAGTTTTACCTCCTCAGCATGAGTCTGCTAGTTTGATACTCCCCAGTAGAGGTCATCAGGAATTCTCTTCCCCAGTAGTAGCCAAGGATTTATTTTCCCCAGCAGCAGTCAAGATGCTTTTATCTTCAGCCACCTCGAATTCATTTATCCTCAGCAAGATAGCTCGTCAGCTTACATGCGCATTCATCACATTCATGTCATAAACATTGATGTCACGTATATCGCATCATGCATCATAACATTGCATGCAACTAACTCTTTACCTTTTCAGGAAAGATCAGTCGACAGACTAAAAATCATTCAACTTCAAGATTTCTGAAAACAGTTCACGGGTTCTCCAAGTAAACGGATGTTAACCTATCACTTGTTCAGATTCTTCCTCAAGATTTTTGAAAACAGTTCACGGGTTCTCCAAGTAAACGGATGTTAACCTATCACTTGTTCAGATTCTTCCTCAAGATTTCTGAAAACAGTTCACGGGTTCTCCAAGTAAACGGATGTTAACCTATCACTTGTTCAGATTCTTCCTCAAGACTTCTGAAAATAGTTTATGGATTGTTCCCAACAACGGATGTTAATCTATCGACTTGTTCAGATGCAACTTTTGAAAACAGTTTATGGATTCTTCCCAACAACGGATGTTAATCCATCAACTTATTCAGATGCAACTTTTTGAAAACAGTTTACGGACGCTTCCCAACAACGGATGCTGCTCTATTGCTTATTCAACTTCAAGATTTCTGAAACAGTTCACGGGTTCTCCAAGTAAACGGATTTTAACCTATCGCTTGTTCAGTTTCTTTTCCAAACCACTGAAAACAGTTTACAGATTCCTCCCAACAACGAATGTCAATCTATTGCTTGTTCAGAACCCCAGTTCAGAAATGGTCCAAAGCTTGGACACTTTCCTGATATTCCCTTCCAGATGGCATCTCTAAGCCCATCCCCGACAAGATTTCTGTCACTCACCCAGATGGCATCGTTAAGCCCATCTCCAAATGGCATCTCTAAGCCCATTCCCGCATCCATTGCTTCGACAAGTGCAAATTTCCAGGCACTCTAGTGTCCAATCTCCTTTTACCCTCGAGTCACGAAAGGCAAGCTTGCCAATCTAACTCTTCGGATTCAAGAAGATTGAACAGGGGCAACTGTTGTACCCCAAAATTTGCCCTCCTATTTCTCATTGATTTCTCATCACAAAGCCCTTGAAGCTCAGGATCCAGTTAGGGTTTCATCTGCTCAAGACCTCTCCTTGCACTGTTGACTCAAATTAGGGTTTGTGTTTGCACAAAGATGTTTTGACCCAAAATGCCTAAGATGACTTTCATGCTTCATATTGGACTCCCAAGTTTACCCATATCAAGTTTCAAGTCCTGATTCCAAGTTTTGCCCAGTCAATTGGACAGTTGACCTAGAAATCAACTGTATTGGGGAAAAAGTCAACTGTGGCCAATTGACAGTCAAACCTCATGCAAATGGACCCACATCAACATATTGGACTCACATGAACCATTTGATCAAGTTTGGATCACAATTCCACAAGCAAATTGATCAGATCACCAAAAGGGCAAAATGGTCATTTTTAGGGTTTTGACTGTACAAAGGCAATTTTTGACTGTTTGACCTAGCCAATGACAAACCAAGCTCACACATGGACTCAAGGACCCCATGGAATTATCTTGACATGCTCAACAAGCTCAAAAGATCCCAAGTACACAAGGTTGACAGTTGAATTTCCCAGTCAATTGATCAATTTTGACTGTACACTGAAAAGTCAAACTTTGACTTTTTGGTCAAAATCAAAAGTCAAGATTCATTTTTCATCAAAACATGCCAAATCATGAAACTTGTTCACCAAGAAATCACAAAATGCAAATTAGGGTTAGAAATGGAATTTTTCATAACTTAGAATTTTTCTAAGTTATGAAAAACCCTAATTTTTCCCAACTTTGCCCCACTTTTTCACCATGATTCATTTGGATTCAAACAAAAGTCCAAACATGAAAGTTGTATCTTGTTGCATAATCTACAACTTTGATTCACAAAGTTTTCTCATTTGAAGCTTGTATCTCAAGTTACAATTTTTTGAATAAGGGCACTAAACCATTTTTAACTTAGTGAAATTTTAACCTATTTTGACAAGGTTTTCTACCCCACTTCAAGGCCATTTTCCATACACTTCCATTTGTAATTTCAAAGATGGATTGTAGTACACATTCCAAGCTTTCCAAAATGTCCAAGAACTTCTCAAACAACCTCATGGTTAGAGAGAATCGAATTTCACAATATAGCAAAAAACCATTTTGTTCATGACCAAGTTCCATGTCCATAACTTTGCAATTTGAACTCAGCATGCTTTAGGCTAGATTACAGGTCCTTAAACCAAGTTACACTCCATAATTTAATGCATATTCATTGTGTTAAGGTGTTGTTCTATGAGTTTGGACATTGTATGCAAGATTAATCCCAAATTAGATAAAGTGAACTATCCATTTTTGCTAAAATTCACTTTATGTCAATTTAGAAATCCAACAAGTACATTGCAAATCTGAATGACACAAGTTTATGAACATAACACACTGATCAAGGAGGGATTATGTAGCACATTAGGGGCCCTCTACATGCCTAGAAACTCAAGTTGCATTTTGTTGCTTAAGTGTGAAGAAAAGTTCCATAACTCACAACAACTCTCATCTCAGCATGAGAACACAAAGACAAACTTATCAAACATACTCAGCATCTCCCAACTAAGCTAACACACGAGCCCTTAGCCTCTCAAACACTCCCATTGCCATAATCACCTTGAAACTGCTCAAACAGAGCAACCCCTGCAGTTTGAGTGCTATCTCTCAATCCCTTCAAGCATTCTTGCCCAAACATGTTCCTCTACCTTCCTTACAACCTATGCAAACTATCCAGAAGCTAAGACACAACCTGTAACACCTCTAAGCCACTTCACCATTTTTGTTTTTCTGTTTTGCAGTTGAAGTTCCCTGGCTTGATTCAGAAGCTCTCAAGACAAAGTAAGCATTGAAACAGCATCCCTGGACCTCAAGGAAGCTTTTCTAATCATCACCTTGCACTGAAGGTTCCTACATCTCCAGATAGAAGTTCAACTGAATAGGTAAAATTTTGAATTCGTATCTCTCTTATTATGCATCATTAGTCTTAAGTTTGTGAAGAAATAATGTCACACTCATGCCACTGAACATGTCCATGTCTTTACTTTTTATTTCTTTTGCCTGAGTAGAGAGAATTTGGAGTTTGAAAATGACAGAAAAACTAGGTCAGGATTTGGGGGAGGAGAAATTCTCCTTCATCTTAGAGAGTTAGGTCAAGTTCTATACATGGTTAGAATCGTCTCTTCATGATGAACATTTTTTATGTTATGAGTTTTTGTTAAAAAGCCAGGAATCAGGAGTTAGCAGCTGGAGTACAGGGCGCGCGTTTTTGAATGTTGTTGAACAAAGGTTGAAGATGAAGCCACATGGGTTGGGCCTGTGTGGTCTTTTCTTTTTACACCCTATTTCCATTTTCTTACCCCCCAAGCCCATTTGCTTCATTTTTCATGATTTTTGACTTTTTCTTTTCTTATTTGACTCATTTATTTTTTCTCAGCATATTAAAATTTTGAAAATATTTTTCTCATCATTTTTTGATTTTATTTGATTTTTATTTGATTTTCTTTTGTTTATACATAAATAAATACATATTATTATTTAGGATAAATAGAAAAATATGTAAAAAACACTTCTATTTTTATTTTTATTTTATATTACCCTCTGAAAATATTTTATATAAAAAATACTATTTTCTAAAAAATTATTATTATTATTATTTATATATATAGTACATATTTAAAATAATATAAATATACATATATATATATATATATATATATATATATATATATATATATATATATATATATATATATATATATATATATATATATATATATATATATATATATATATATATATATATATATATATATATATATATATATATATATATATATATATATATATATATATATATATATATATATATATATATATATATATATATATATATATATATATATATATATATATATATATATATATATATATATATATATATATATATATATATATATATATATATATATATATATATATATTAATGCATTTAGAGTAAAAACACCAAAAAATGTACATATTTTATTTTTTAATATTTAATACTAAAAATGCCTTTTTTACAAATATATCATATTTTATTTTATTTTGGTATGTAAATAATGAATATTATATGAATTAATTAATTAATATACATTTTGATTAAAATTAGGGTTTTTGCCCTAAATTTGAAAATACTCCAAAAATAATACCTTTTTATTTTTCTTTTATTTATATATATAATAATTTTTTTATATAAAAACCTTTCTTTTTGCATTTTGCATATTTATTTCAATTTCTATCTATTTATACAATTAAATTACCTTGCAAATATTCAATATTGATGTAATAGTCTTAGGTTTAAATTCTTGTCCAAATAAACCCCATTTGAAACATTGTACCCCCCTCCCATATTATTGTGATGTAATAGCGTAGGAATTTAAATTTCGCACTTTTAATGCTTTCTAAACATACTATGCTAGAATTAGGGTTTTGTATGGGAATAAAAATGAACAAAAATAGTTGGACCTAATACAAGATAAATGAGTATGAAAATAAACAAACACATCTCACACTTGCACCCCCTAGGGTATTCCACTTTGTTGCCTTTCAAAAATGGGCCATATTGCATGTTGAACTTCCTTGGGCAAAACAAAATAACCAAATGATCACTGTCCCTCAAAATGTTGCTTAAATGAATGATCAAGTCCCTTTCAAAGAAAATTGCCCAAAGACATTTAACACTATTGCAACTATGGTCTAATCGATGACCCGCACCCGTCCCTTTCACCTCCTAAGACAAGATTGTCCACCAAATGCAATGGTGGAACAAAATTGTCAAAAGGTTTAAAACATGACAAAAATCTTTGAGAAAATTTTAGGGTAGATGAACCTTTAAGTACTTGTCAACTTTCCAAGAAAACACTTGCCTAATTTCAAAATACACTTCACAAACACTTTCAAAACAAGCTTTCAAAAAACCTTGAAACATCTTTCCAAAAAGACAAACACCTTTGTAAAACATTCGAGTAATGAATTGTTACAAGGGTAGCCTATGCAAGGCATCTTTTCCAAAACCTTTTCAAAGCCACATACAAAGCACCATTTCAAACAATTGAAAACTAAGGCAAGTTGATCTAAGCAAGTACCTAAGAGCCCATGGATAACCATGGATAGAAGGGGTGCTAATACCTTCCCCTTCTATAATCTACTCCCCGAACCCAAGAAAAATCTCAAAGGTTTTTGCTGTGCTTTTTAACCTTTCCTTAGGATAAAATAAAAAGTCGGTGGCGACTCTCGCTCATTCGAAACATTTGCGAAAACAAACGCAAAACCCTAGTCAGTTCTCCCACCGTATCACACCTTGAATCTTGTAGAGGTTGGAAAATGGTGAAGGTTTTGTGTAAGCATTTTTTGAATTGGAGTGGATAGGGTGATAAAGATGAGAGCTTTGTGTGGGTATTTCAATGGAGTTTAGGTTTTGTTGGTAGAGAGAGGTAGGAGATGAAGATATTGGGGTTAAGTTGAGAGAATGAGACACAATTCTTACTTGTATTTGGTTAATGGGGTGGTAAAAGGTGTTTAAATGAGATGTAGGGGCCACAAGATATGAAAATCCAAAAAATAAAAATTCCCTTCGTAAGCCTGACATGGGCCGTTTTAGCCAACACGGTCGACCGTGTCAGGCGTCTATCTTTTTTAAAAAAAACATGCATCCTTCAGGGAGGCTGACATGGGTCGTGTCACCAGACATAGGTGGTTGTGTTAGGCCTCTGATTTTTCCATTTTTTTCTTTTCTTGTTTCAGTATTCCTGACACAGGCGACTGTGTCAGGTAACTGACATTTCTTTAAAAAGTTGTTCTTTTTTTCAATTTTTCTAGTTTCTCCCTGCACAACTTCCTTCACTGATGCTTGCTCAAATTTCACATCCTCTTAAGTGCCTTCTCTTTCTCGTGCAGGGTGTTGTGCAAACCTAAAAACAACTAAAACACAAAACAAAAACAAAGAAAAATAATCATAAATAAAACGTGTGGGTTGTCTCCCACGAAGCGCTTTATTTAATATTGTATGGCTTGACGATCGTCCATATTATTTTGTAAGACAAACATCATCTATCAAACCACTTTATTGTCCTTGATAGTATCATATTAATCATTGTCCATTCACCTTAAAGGTGTCCATATTCACTTGATTTTTTAGCTCGATCGCTCCATGTGAGAAGCCTTTGTGAACCACAAATAGTCCGGACCATCCGGACTTTAGCTTTCCAGGAAACAACTTCAACCTAGATTTAAACAACAAAACCAATAGTCCTTCCCAAAATTCCTTCCTTTGGATCTTTTGATCATGCCACTTTTTTGTTTGTTCCTTATAAAGTTTTTCATAAGCATGATTCCTAAATTGTTCTAACTCATAGAGTTGAAGAATTCTGGATTCACCAGCTCTGAAAAGATTAGTTTAGGAATTTGGAGGCCCAAAATGCTTTGTGCTCTAACTCGAGCGGCAGATGACAAACTTTACCATAAACCAGCTGTTTACCTTGGTATTTGGTAAACAACCGCTGATCCTCCAAATGGTTACTTATTTGGTTACTCGCAGGATCGATCAGATTGATCCTAGGACATAGGTTGATTTTGAAGTTTTGATTAAATTGGCTATGGGTTAAGTGACAATAAAATAAAGAGGCATTAAGTAAATTGCATGAAGAAAGGACTTGGTAAAATAAATAAGGCTTCAAATGAAAGGGTTCGACAGGAAAGTAAAGAAGAAAGCAAGTAAATTTCTGGAAAAGTAAATGACTTTGAATTATAGAGTTGGTGTTTCACACATACATTTCTCAACAATTCTTTCTCGCACGCTGGGTACTCGAATCTATATGAGTGACTTTGTATAGAATTGTGAACACACGCGAGAAACTACATGACTACTACTATTTATACTAAAACATCCCAAGTAACCGTCGGGCAGTTACACTGCTTCGAGATCATTCCACTTGGCACGTTCTCAACGTTCGACGCTCCAGATCTTCGCACGTTGCACTTGGTAACCGCTGGAAACCGTTTTCCCTCCAAACGCTTGAATTTCAAACTGCTCCACTCTGAACCATCGAACAACTTTGTCGAGAAACATCTTCGACGAGAAACTCCTTCGACGTCGAAGGCAACCAACTTCTCCCTTGGAAGAAATCTTTTAAGTACCTTGCCATCTTTCGATGGGCATTTCGACGGATCTGGCCAGTCGAAGACATCCTTCAGCTTTAATGGCTGACATTAATAAAACAAGGGTGTCGAATTTAGGAGCCAACAAATTGCCCCCCAAGAATGCCTTATTTCGACTCTGAAAGAAAAAGGCATTCTTTGAAACGCCATTCGACACCTGTCTTTCCACGCTTAGTCACAAATTAAATTGTGCACTTTTTGTTGTCTTCTACCAACCACTGACAATCCCAAGAAAATCATCATTTATCCGTACCTAAGACGTCACTTCAGTACAGCGTGCAGTACCAAACGTCATTTCAGAATTTGTCAATATGACAATTCCCAAAAACGAGGACGCACGCTGCGTCTCTCTATTTCTGCAGAACGGCTAAAACAACAGGGGGATGCCACGCGTCCCACTATCTCCTGCAACATTAAATGGCATTTAATGTCCTCGGTTTTGGGGATTTTCCCCCACTACTATAAATAGCAGTAAGTACCCCATTGTGGGACTTTTTACGCCATCTAGCCTTCAAACTTCTCTATTTTCACACAAACTTGTCATCTTTGCAAAACCCTTTCTTCCTTCACTTCGTCTTCAACCTCACCATTAACAATGGCATCTGGTTCCAATGCTCCTAGCGCTACTGCACCATCTGGAAACGCCAAACCTAAAGTTTTCATCACCGCTCCAGTAGTAACTTCTACGGGCCAACGAAGGGTCCTTGAACCCTTGGACATCGCCGTTCGTGATGCTTACTCACACCACCTGATGATCCCGGTTGGATATTCCAACCAGATCTTTGCTATGTCTGGCCCCTTATACCCAAGTATTGCTGAGGCCATGAAGATCAAGAGTTATTTTCCGGTAGTTGAGAAACTCAAACCGGTTGCATGCGCCAAGAAAGATGCTGAAGATAATGAAGAGCCTGCTAAAGAGAAGATCGACCTTCGTTTCTTCAACAAAGGTGTTAGGGCTTTCAGGTCTGGCCCTAGCCTTACTCCTGATTACGTTGCTTGGCTGGAAAAGATGGAGAAACGCCAAGCTTCAATCTGGAAAGATATGGGGATTTTCGACCTGGTGATGCTGTCGAAGACAGGTTTGAACTATTCTCCGGAGATGTTGATAGCTTCTCTGCTTTTCTGGGACTACTCCCACTTTACTTTCCATCTTCCCTGTGGGATGTTGACTCCTACACTCTTCGATGTGGCCGCTATCACTGGCCTTCGACCCACCGGGGACTACTTCGATCCGGAGGAGATGTCGGAGGACCAAATTGGATTTTCTGACACCAAACCAACCTATACCACTTTCATCAATCATTACCACGACAGGTCGACAGATGCTGTGTCGGATGTCGAACACATAGCGTTTCTAGCCTTATGGCTGACTCGCTTTGTATTTTGCTCGAAGTCCTTACAGGTGACCAAGAAGATGGTCACTCTCGCTACTCAACTCCATCATGGCCAGAATATCTGCCTGGCAGAATTGATTTTGGCTAGCCTCTATGATTCGATTAGTAATGGGGCAACTCTTCTAAAAATTATCGAGAACAGGGCCAGTTTACTACTTGCTGGGCCTTTTTGGCTGCTCCAACTGTGGCTCAATGCCACCTTCGAATATTTCTTGCCTAAGAAGGTTCAAATAAACGAGCAGGCTCCAGAGATAGCGAACAGACGCGTCGAAGGAACCAGACTGGCTCTGTTGACGCCTATGGAAGATGGGCTGGAGTTTCAGCAAACTTTCACCAACTTCGTTCTAATGTTTGCTCGAAGGAAAGAGTTTGCTTCGACTATGGCTCCGTTTGCTCGACGGAAGGTAGGCCCAGCATGGTTCACAAGGCCACATCCAAGGACGTCGAGTGGTCCTCAAGTTGATGAACATACAATAATGTGGGAGGCGTTCCTCACACCAAGGATCATGCCTCTTCGATTCAAGAGCTCTAAGACTCACTTGAGTCTGATTGCCTACCAACCAAACCTGGTATCTCGCCAGTTTGGTATTATTCAAACCTTACCTTCTCCAATTTTTCCAAGAGAGAAGTCCATGTTGTACTTCTGCAATGATTACACCGAAGAAGCTGCCACTAAACATATCGGAAGATATGCTGGTCGAACAGTTCTCTCGTTGTTTGACTACCAGCTCAACTTTCTTTGTTCGCCATCCTTCGAGGAGTGGTGGAAAAGTTATTACGCTGAGGAGTTTTTCGATGAGAAGGACTTCGTGGATGAGCTTCAGAAATCTTTTGTCCTTGTGTTGGACAAAATAAAGAAATGTAAGTTCATCCTTTCACATTACTTTGTCTTTCTCTTTCGACTGCTAGCCTGTTAACTATTTATTTGATTTCAGTTGTTCGAAAGCCTGTAGCCAAGAAGGCTGCAGAGAGCCAACAGGGAGGAGGCCCCTCAACGAAACCTCGACCGCCGGCGAAGACTACAGCGTCGGCGAAGACCATAACCAACCAACAGGGGGAAGGCCCTTCGAAGAAGCCTTCTGTATCGGTAACCAGACTTTCATTATTTTCTTTTGGCTTTCGATTTTTGACTTTTCGATGCAATTGCTAAATCGAATTCCCATTGGTTTTTTAGGCACCTTCGCCCAAGAAACGGCCACCACTGGTGGTCGAATCTGGGAGCGATGAAGAAGGTGATTCTCCTCCTGCTCCTCTAAAAAGGCGAAAGCTGACGAAGGACGCTCCTGCTCCTGCTCCTGCTCCTGAGGGTCGAACAATTAGAATAAAGGTTGCTGGGAGAAATCCCAGGCCACCTCCAGTGATCATTGAGGAGCCAACGGAGGAGGAACTGAACGTTCTTCTCAATAAGCCTGTCGAAAGCGACAATTCCAGCCCTGGGGCTGAAGCTAATTTACAGGTAATCTCTTAGACCTTTTTGTAACTTAGGTGTAGATACCTGCATTCGATTATGTCTCTTTCGATTTCTGGAGACTCTTCTTCTTTCCTTTTTCAGGACACCACTGAAAGCTCTCCGCCAAGGACCTCTGAAACGCTGGAGTCTGCTGAACTCAGCAGGCCGCAAGAAAAAGGCTTGGAAAATGACGAAGCCCATACTGAAATAAATGAGGCCAATGCTGAGACGGTAGAAAAACCAGCAGAAGATCCTCAAACGGAAGAACAACAGCCAAAAGAGGTTCAGGTGGTGGATCTGTCGGAAGAGAATCGTGACGAAGGGGACCATGGCAATGCTGGCGAAGAAAACCAAGGTGTCGTTGGCGAAGAGAACCAAGGTGACACTGGCGAAGGGCACCAAGGTAACGCTGGCGAAGGGCACCAAGATGACGCTGGTACTGCCCCAGTCCGAGTCGAAGGGGAACAAGTCGAGGCATCTAACACTCAACAGCCTCAAACCCAAGACAATGCTGTTGCAAGGGCTGTTACCTCAACGAAGCACAGGTCGAAAGAGGACTTAGAACTCTTGAAACAGACTGACCCTGTTAGCTATCTTAACGCAATCATCGAGAGCAAGAGTTCGTCCGATGCTAGTCAGGAGGTTCCTACCCTGTCGGGGAAGTCCACTGAAACCTCTCCTCTTGATGAAGCTTTGGCGAAGGTTAAGGCCCAGTTTTTCAAGAAGGACTTGATGAAGGCTTTAGAGGGGGACCCCACTGCTCCATCATACTTGAGGGATGTTTTGAATGCTGTCGACTTGTTAGCTGTAGCTCCAGAAGTTTCAGGCTTGATCATGGAGTTACACTCCATGATTGATCAAGTCTCAGCAGATTATAGGCGCCAAAGGGGCTTTAATAGTCAGCTTGAGGTGTTATATGGCAAAAGCTCTTCTGCGTGGACTGCTGTTTCGGATACGACTTCTCGAATTACGGAGTTGTCGAAGCAAAAAGCATCTATGCAGGAAGAAGTCGATGCCATCGATCGAGAGAATGCTTCCTTCAGGGCACAAATCGAAGAAATAGAGGCTAAGATAAATGCCAACACTAAATGCAAGGAGGAACTTCTTTCGAACATCCCAGACACCGAGAGTCAAACTGAAATCAAACAAGGCCTGGAATTTGCTGAGAAGGCCCAAGGCTTCGACGCTCAGATTGCCAAGCTTGTGCAGGAGAACGCCTGGTGCAAGAAAAGATTGGAGCTGCAGCAAGCCAAATACCTTCGACTCAAGGACTCTGTTCCCTTCTGATTGATTCAGCTTTTGTAACCATATTTTGTAATCTCTATTCGACAACATTGCCATCTTGGCTAAATTTATAAAAAATTTCCATTTTGGCTTTTTATGGTTAATTTAGTCTTGTTATTTTATTTTTATCTCTTGGAGTGTAGGTTTGTATTTTTTCAAATATTTACCATTTACTCTCAAGAGCCTTTTATCTTCACCTAACTCTTCGACTTCATAGGCTCCACCAGAAAAAGTTTGGATAACTCTGAATGGTCCTTCCCATTTGGGTGACCATTTCCCCATGCTTCGATCCCTTCGATCCATGGGAAGAATTACCTTCCAAACTAGCTCTTCAGGCAAAAATACCTTAGGTTTTACCTTTTTATTATAAGAGTCTTCTACTCTTTTCTTCTGAAGCCTGAGTAGGTCAAGAGCGCGCAATCTCTCTTCGTCTAAATCCACCAGTTCGTCTAACATCATGTTCCAATAAGTTTAAGAGGGAATATCATAATGCTTCTGAACCCTTGCAGATTGAAGACAAATTTCCGCTGGCAACACTGCATCATGGCCAAAAGTTAGCCTATATGGTGTTGTACCTATGGCTTCTTTTGGGGACGTTCGACAAGCCCACAGAATCTGGTCTAACGTCTTATGCCAATTCTTTGGTTTCTTCCCGACATGTTTCTTTATCAAGACAATCACCACTTTGTTGGCTGCTTCGACTTGACCATTTGCCTGTGCATAATAAGGCGTTGATGTTAGGAGTTTGAAACCTGTTTCCTGAGCAAATTCCTGCATCTTTCGACCAGTGAAAACTGATCCTTGATCAGTTGTTATCGTCTCAGGGATTCCATACCTAAAGATAATGTTCTTTTGAATAAATTCAATGACATTTTCTTGGTCTACATTGACTAAAGGGACAGCTTCGATCCACTTAGTAAAGTAATCAATGCCTACCAGTATGTATTTCTGACTCTTTGATGATGCTGGTCGAATCTCTCCAATGAGGTCCAACGCCCATCCTCTAAAGGGCCAAGGCTTCACTATCGAGTGAAGTTCGCTTGCTGGTACGTGTTGGATGCCTGTATGGACTTGACACTCTTGACAACCTTTGGCGAACTCAACACAATCTTTCAGCATAGTGGGCCAATATAGTCCTTGTCGAAACAACAACCATTTCATCTTATGGCCTGCTTGGTGAGCCCCACATGCTCCAGTGTGCGTAGTCGAAAGGGCTATGTATGCCTCAGTTTCACTTAAACATTTTAGCAATACCCCTTCAGGCGTCTTCTTGAATAACTCATTACCCATGAGTACATAACTCAACGCCCTGTATTTTGTTTTTCGTTCTGTCGAAGCTCCTGGATTTTGAAGATAGTCCACAATGGGTTTCCTCCAATCTTGCTCTGACAAATTATCTATGAACGAAATTTCAAAGTTACTTTGATCAGCATATCCTAGTCTCGTCGATTCCAAGTCTGTTGGTGATAGACAAGTTGCTTTTATCTTTTCTCGAACTTCGATTGCTCTTTGTAATCTCGTTTTTGAAATCTTATACCCAGATGCAATTTGTGCCAAGTCGTTGGCTATTTGATTTTCGACTCTGGGTATGTGTCGAATATTGACCGTTTCAAATTTTTTCAATAAATGATTTGCTATCACAAAGTACATAATGAGATTTTCTCTTATGCATTTATATTCCTTTGTGACTTGCTTAATGACTAACTCTGAGTCTCCCATTATTTCGACTCGAGTTGCCCCCAATTCCAACAATATCTCAAGGCCAGTAATTAGAGCTTCGTACTCAGCCTCATTGTTCGAACAAGAACTTGATATTTTGTACTTGAATGTTGTTGGAATTTTTTCTGGAGAAATAATCAAGACTCCTACCCCTGTTCCATCTTTATGGCTGGAACCATCGAAGTAAAATTTCCAAGGCCCTATCTCCACATAATTAATATCCTCAACTTGAATCGAGTGGTCGACTATAAAGTCTGCAACCACTTGTCCTTTTACTGCCTTAAGAGGCATAAAGGTCAAGGAGTATTCAGTTAATGCTAATGCCCACTTGCCAATTCGACTATGCAAGATAGGTTTCGACAACATATACTTGAAAACATCAAAATGAGACGAAACATACACATCAACTGGTTTTATATATTGCTTGAGTTTTGTACAAGAGAAATACAGACATAGACACAATTTTTCAACTTCACTATATCTAGTTTCTGCATCGTTCAAAACTCTACTGAGATAGTAAATGGGTCTTTCGACTCCATTCTCATCTTCTTGGGCTAACATGCTTCCCAAAGTTTTGTCGGATGCAGCTATGTACAATCTCATACTCCTATTGCTACAAGGAGGCACCAAAATAGGTGGCTTAGTGAGGTACCCTTTGATTTTGTTGAAGGCTTCTTGTTGCTCTTGCCCCCATTCGAACCCCTCTTTATTCAGTCGAAGTAAGGGTGAAAAGGCCTGAGCTTTCCCACTTAGATTAGATATAAACCTCCTTAAGAAATTTATCTTGCCTAAGAGAGATTGCAGTTCCTTCTTATTTGATGGCGCTTTCGCTTCCAGAATTGCCTTCGTCTTGTTCTGGTTGATTTCGATTCCTTTCTTGTGGACAACGAAGCCCAAGAAATCTCCAGCTTTCACACAGAATGCACACTTCAAAGGGTTCATTTTCAGACCATGTTCTCTCATTCTTTCGAATGATTGTCGAAGGTGGTCAATATGATTCTTCCTGGAAACAGATTTTATAACAATGTCATCAATATATACTTGCATAAAAGTGTTAATAAAATCATGGAAGATAGTATTCATTGCTCGCTGGTACGTTGCCCCAGCATTCTTTAGGCCAAAAGGCATCACTACCCATTCGTAAGTGCCTAAGGCCCCAGGGCATCGAAAAGCTGTTTTCGACACATCCTCTTCAGCAATGAATATTTGATTATATCCTGAATAACCATCGAGCATACTCAGGTATTCATAGCCAGCGGCAGAATCGACTAGCATTTCCGCCACAGGCATAGGATATTCATCTTTGGGTGTAGCAGCATTCAAATCTCTGAAATCTATGCACACCCTTAACGTACCATTTTTCTTAATTACTGGCACAATGTTTGCAATCCATTCGACATACCTTGTAACTCGTATGAATTTGCATTTCAGCAGTCTTTCGACTTCCGTTTTGATCTTCGACAGTATTTCTGGAGCGAAGCGCCTTGGATTTTGCTTGATTGGCTTCTTCCCAGGTTTGATTGGCAACTGAAGTTCTACCAATCCTCTGTCGAGACCAGGCATTTCGTCATAATCCCATGCAAAACAGTCTTTGAACTCTTTCAGCAATTGGATTACTTCTAACCTAAGTTCTGGATCAATTTTGGCGCTGATGTAAGTTGGCCTTTTCTCTGACCCTTCGCCTAAGTTGATTTCTTCTAAAGGATCTTGCGCCAACATTTTAATGTTGTTCACCAAGGGGTCCTTTTCGAAGCCCAAAGGCTCATCGTCATAGATGGCGTCGAGCCTCTGTTCCTGCATTTCTTCTGGCATGACATCAGGAGGTTTTGGATCGAAATCCTTTCCTGGACCTGCAGCAGATAATTGTTGATCATTGGCCTTTGTGGCCATGTACTTTACTTCGGCTTTGAGAGCTGTTATCATCTTAGTTTCGGCTACATAAGCCGAAATTCACTTCAAAGATTGTGACTCAGTCATTATCACTGAATTCACTTCCCCGACCAGTTGGTTGGATATCAGTTAACCCACTGAAGTCTATGTGGGACAAGTCTTCTCTGTCCCATTGGAAACCATGCTCAGGATGCAGGTATAGGGAACAAAAAGTGTTTGGCGCTGGCGCCATGTCGAAGTCAGGTGTTGGACATGGCCCTATGTGAGCCAAGTTCTTGTCGAAATCTGCCAACCCTAGGTGATTCACTTCGCCTAGGTAATAACTTTGATCTGCCTCTATGTTTTCGACCATCCCATCTGGACGCCATAGAAGCAGCCTCTGATGCATTGATGATGGCACAGCTCCAACACCATGAATCCATTCACGGCCCAACAAAAGATTGTAGTTAGGTTTGGCCGATATGACCATGAACATTGTTGGTCGAAGGATAGACCCTACTTTGATATCTAGCTGGATCACACCCATAGTGGTCCCTATGCCTCCCTCATAGTTCGACAAGACCATGTTGTGAGGCTTAATGTCCTCATCCCTTTTGCCAATTTTCCTTAGCATAGAGTGAGGAATAATGTTGATGGTTGCCCCACAATCGACCAAAATTTTATTCACAGTAGTTTCTTCGAGTTTAGCCCTTATGAATAAAGGCTTGAGGTGATTTTTCATCGCCTCTGTAGGTGGCTCGAAGAACCCATTTTGTTCCTCAGTGGTGCCATTGTCCATGACGAAATAGCACACTGGCCTGTGTTTGGCCATTTCTTGTTCCACTTCCCAGTCACTTACTTCGACCTCCACTTGTCGGTTGAATTCCCTGGGCAGCACTGAGACTATATTCACCATTATGTCCAAAGTATCATCAGACTCAGAATCGTCTTCGTCTTCAACTTCACTTTGGTTAGGCCAAACTAGCCTGTTGGTTACTGGCTCTCTTTCTAGAGGCTTCCTTTGCTTCCTTTGAGGAACATTCGAACTGGTTTCTGCCTTTGGTTCGTTGGCAGCCTCCCTTTCAGCTTTTCGTCTCCTTTGGTATCTCCTCCATTGAGATCTAGACATGGGATTTTTCCCTTTGTAGTTGCTTGACACTTGTGCAACTTTAGGTGCAGCAACTTGAGGCTCTTTCTTTTGAGTCAAAGAGGAACCCCTTGGCACGTCGAAAGAGTGCCATCTCTCCTCACTTGGCCTTTTCCGACCAGAGGTTTTGTACCAAGTATCTACTGGCACATTCGTTGGAGGCCTAAAAGTCAATGGCCTCTTTTCTTGGTTTGAACCTCTTTGGGAGGCTCTTCTGGGGTCATGTCGAAGATCAACATTTCCCCTTCTCTTATTCGCTGCTCTCACGCCTTGAATGTGCTCAGCAGCTTTTTTGTCAAAGATCGAACTGCATCTTGGACACAGCATCACCTCTGATTTCTTTTTCTGGCATCTTTGTAGAAAATCTGCCAAATTTTCATTTTCCCGAGGGAAAGCAGTCTTATTCGCTTGTTCTTGCCTCATGGCCTCTTCTGATGCTTTTGGGTCAGAGAGTTCGACCATGTTGATATTCATTGTATCTTTGTTAGCAAGAGTTAACTGCTTCATTTGCGTCTCCAGATTCTCCGTCTGGCCTTGAACTGTGGCCAAGTGGGAACTGGGTTTTGGTCCAGTTTTTTGTGCTTCAGCGGTCTCCAACTTCGGGCTTTCGACCGCTTTCTGAACCGCTTCAATTGTCTTCCTGGATAAATTTCCAGAAAAACTGCCAAAGATTGGCATGTTGATGTGGTCCTTTGAGACTTCGACCATTGTAATTCCTGGCTTCTTCGACTGGCTCCTGGTTGCCTCTATCACGTTCACCTCAGAGGGCTCAGCATAGTGGGCTTCAGCCTGCAACGGATTTGAGTCGACAGCCATGGGGGTTTTGTCAGCAAACTTCAACCTCCCTTCTTCGATAGCGTCTTGCACAAGATTCCTGAAAAGAAAACATTGAGAAGTTTTATGGCCCAAAAAATTATGATATTTGCAAAAACCTCTCTTCTTTCTTTGATCAAGAGGAGGTACTTTTACCCCTGGGGGTACTATCATTTGGCCATCTTTAACCAGCAAGTCGAATATTTCATCACATTTTGTGATGTCAAAACTATAAGTCTTTTTGGGGAACCTATCGTTGGTCCTTTCTGGCCCAATGGGATTTTTCCCATTTGAGGGGACTAACAGTTTACAAGAGTATGGTGGCCCTTGTTTCAGTTCTGCTAAATCGACTTCTCCTTCTTCGACAGCTAAAGTATCGTCGAAGGATTCTGGATCTTTGTCATCCATCTCAACGTACGCTATCCTCTCTCTCTTGTGAGTTTTTGTTGCCTTTTCTTTTTCACCTTTGAGGCGTTCTACTTGTCGAACTCTATCGGCCAGTTGGGCCATGTCTCTCAGGTATTGGGTGTCTAGCTTCTTCCTAATGGAATAATCTAAACCGCCTGCGGCTATTTCGACTAACTCATGTTCTGGCACTTGTGTAAAACATCTCGCCTTGAGCAACCTAAACCTATTTAGATATTCGTCTATAGGTTCAGTGAAACGTCTCTTCACACTGACCAATTCTTTCAGGCTTATCTTGGTTTGCCCCATGTAGAATTGTTCATGGAACAATCTTTCCAACTGGGTCCAGTGATGGATCGAATTGGGGGGGAGAGTTGTAAACCAAGTAAAAGCGTTCTTTGTTAAAGAACTTGGGAAGTACTTGATCCTTAGGTTTTCGTTATTCGAAATGTCACCTGCTTCGATCAAGTATCTCGCCACATGCTCGACAGTAGATTCTGTCGTGTCCCCAGAGAACTTAGTAAATTTGGGGACTTTGCATCTAGGAGGTAAGTCTGTTTGTAACACGTATTCTGACAATGGGGATGTAAAGTTGGGCCTTCGAAAGCCCATGTTCATCCCATTTTGAGTCATGATCCTTTCGATCATGGTTGCCAGATTATTTTCCAAACCCGTATTTTGGTATTGGATATGCTGGACTACGTCGTCAGCATTTTGGTTTCTGTTAACTAACCTTACCTCTGGGGTTATTACCCTAGGTTCCTCGACGGGTTGCTCCAATCGTGCCCTAAGGTTTTGTTCGACAGGCTGTTGAGCCTGGTTGATGGTGGTTTCTTCCTCTAAAAATATCCCCTGGTTTCCCCTTATTTGCGCCCTTTGGGGCTGTCGAATAGGTTGGGGTACTCCAAAGAAATCAGCCAAACGCGTCATTTGCGCTGTCACTTGCTGATTCGATTGAGTAGTGTTTTGTATTAGAGGGTTTAGCACCGTACTCAAAGTTTGTGCCAACATTTGCACCATGTCATGGTTGCTTTCGTCCATTTGTTGCCTCAAAACTGCTGTCGAGGCATTTGTAAGGCCATGGGCTACTTGGGACGTTCCTCCTAAGAGTTGGGTCCTATTTCTATTCGCCATGCCTACTCCAGAACCTTGGAGTGGCGAAGAGGCACTCACTAAAGGGTCTGAAAAAGTGGACGCAGCGTTCGTCAGGCTAGCCACTTCAGAAGTTGGCATACCATAGAGTGGCATAAATCCTGGTGGCGCTAAAGGCCTTGTGCCTAAATTTCCCCTTGGTGAGGGAGTTCCCAAAGGCATCCTGGGGCCCGTGAACGAAAGTAATGGCCCCGTTGCTGTGACAGTTACCGCTGGTGTCGAACCAACAGTTGTCGCTTCACTTACGGTCGTACTAACCGTTGCTCCCACATTCGTTTGTGGGATTTCGTTATTGTTTGGCGGATTCGCCATCTCTTCCCCTCTTCTGGCAGTATTGTTATCGTTAGTGTATATTCTACCACTTCTCAATAACATACAACACTCCTCGAAAAGATGAGATTATTTTCAACAATCAACACACTGTCCCACTGGGTGTGCCAATTTGTTTACCTTGGTATTTGGTAAACAACCGCTGATCCTCCAAATGGTTACTTATTTGGTTACTCGCAGAATCGATCAGATTGATCCTAGGACATAGGTTGATTTTATATTTTTGATTAAATTGGCTATGGGTTAAGTGACAATAAAATAAAGAGGCATTAAGTAAATTGCATGAAGAAAGGACTTGGTAAAATAAATAAGGCTTCAAATGAAAGGGTTCGACAGGAAAGTAAAGAAGAAAGCAAGTAAATTTCTGGAAAAGTAAATGACTTTGAATTATAGAGTTGGTGTTTCACACATACATTTCTCAACAATTCTTTCTCGCACGCTGGGTACTCGAATCTATATGAGTGACTTTGTATAGAATTGTGAACACACGCGAGAAACTACATGACTACTACTATTTATACTAAAACATCCCAAGTAACCGTCGGGCAGTTACACTGCT
Source organism: Vicia faba (assembly GCA_948472305.1). Classification (NCBI taxonomy): domain Eukaryota; kingdom Viridiplantae; phylum Streptophyta; class Magnoliopsida; order Fabales; family Fabaceae; genus Vicia; species Vicia faba. The sequence goes on from OX451736.1 coordinate 1,452,989,552, forward strand.
TCGAGATTATTCCACTTGGCACGTTCTCAACGTTCGACACTCCAGATCTTCGCACGTTGCACTTGGTAACCGCTGGAAACCATTTTCCCTCCAAACGCTTGAATTTCAAACTGCTCCACTCTGAACCATCGAACAACTTCGTCGAGAAACATCTTCGACGAGAAACTCCTTCGACGTCGAAGGCAACCAACTTCTCCCTTGGAAGAAATCTTTTAAGTACCTTGCCATCTTTCGATGGGCATTTCGACGGATCTGGCCAGTCGAAGACATCCTTCAGCTTTAATGGCTGACATTAATAAAACAAGGGTGTCGAATTTAGGAGCCAACACCAGCTGATAAGGGGACATACCTATTAGGGTTTTGAATGTTGTTCTATACGCCCACAATTCATCTTCTAGCTTCACTAACCAGTCTTTGTGATAAGCATTAACAATCTTTTCAAGAATCTGTTTTATCTTCCTGTTAGACACTTCAACCTGCCCACTCGTCTGAGGATGATATAAAGTGGTAATCTTGTGCTTCACATTGTATTTCTTCAACAAATTATCCATCAACTTGTTCAAGAAATGGGTGCCATCATCACTGATAAGTGCTCTTGGCACCCCAAACCTCGAGAAAATATTGTTCTTCAAGAAATTCACTATAACCCTGGAAACATTAGTGGGTAGTGTTATCGCTTCTACCCACTTTGACACATTATCAACATCAACCAAAATGTAATTATTTCCAAATGAGTGTGGAAATGGTCCCATGAAGTCTATTTCCCATACATCAAACAACTCTACCTCCAACATAGAATTTTGAGGCATCTGATTCTTTTTTGAAATGTTACATGTCCTCTAACATGGGTCACATTTTTTCACTATGCTTTGATCATCCTTAAACAGTGTAGGCCAGTACAACCCCGATTAGAGGACTTTTGTTGTTGTTATATCTCCACTAAAGTGTCCTCCATATTCGGAGTCATGACAAGCTTTTAAGAAGTCTGTATGTTCGTCCTCTAGGACACATCTTCGAATTAACCGGTCTATTCCCCTTTTGTATATGAATGGTTCGTCCCACAAATAAAACCCGCAACCATGCAAAAAAAATTTCATTTTTAATAGAATCAAAATCATCAAGTATTATTCCACCTACTAAATAATTCACATAGTTTGTGAACCATGACACACCCATAATATCTAGGATTCTTATTACGACAAACTCATCCTTGATTGGGAGTCTCTCCTTTATTTCTTTTATCGGGGACATCCGGGATAAGTGATGAACAACAACATTTTCACATCCCTTTTTGTACCGAATTTCCATATCAAACTCTTGCAGAAGAAGAATCCATCTTAGCAACCTTGGTTTTGGTTCCTGTTTATAAAGAAGATACTTCAAAGCAGTATGGTCTGTATAAAAAATTACCTTTGATCCTAACAGGTAAGACTTGAATTTGTCGAAAGCATACACCACAGCTAGCAACTCTTTTTCAGTGGTTGCATAATTCATCTGAGCAGGATTCAACACATGTCTTGCATAGTATATCACATGCAAGAGCTTTTCCTTTCTCTGTACTAGCACTGCCCCTACTTTTATATCACTTGATTCACACATGATCTCAAAAGGAAGAGACCAATCAGGGGAAATTACTATAGGAGCATACACAAACTTACTCTTCAAAGTTTAAAAATCCTCACCACATTTTTTGTCAAAAATAAAGGGTGTATCCTTCACAAGCAAGTTAGTTAACAACTTGGAAATCTTTGAAAAATCTCTCATGAACCTGCGGTAAAAACCCACATTTCCCAAGAAACTTTTGATACCTTTTTTATTCACCGGTGGTGGTAGATTCACTATTACCGCCACTTTTTCCTTGTCAACTTCAATTCCCTTATGAAAAATTTTATGCCCCAACACTATGCCTTATCCACCATGAAATTTTACTTCTCTCAATTGAGAATCAAATTGGTTTGCTGACATCTTTATAACACGGGAGAAAAGTTAGTCAAACACTTATTAAAGAAGACCCGAAAACTGAAAAATCATCCATAAACACTTCCATTTTCTTTTCAAGCATGTCAGTGAATATGGATGCCATACATATCTGAAAAGTGGCAGGGGCGTTACACAATCCAAATGGAATTCTGTTGTAGGCAAAAATACCATAAGGGCATGTGAAAACAGTCTTCTCTTTATCTTCAATGGCATTACAATCTGATTGTACCCCGAGTATCCATCAAGGAAATAATAGTAGTCATGACCAGCCAACCTTTCCAACATTTGGTCAATGAATGGTAAATTAAAGTGGTTTTTTCTTGTTGTAGTGTTCAACCTTCGGTAGTCTATGCACACTCTCCAACCTGTAAAAGTTCTTGTAGGAATCAACTCATTCTTCTCATGTATGATGATTGTTGTTACTCACTTCTTTGGTACCACATGAACCAGACTCACCCATGAGCTATCAAATATAGGGTAAATAAGACCCACATCCAAGAACTTCACAACTTCTTTGTGAACTACATCCTTCATGGCTGGTTTAAGTCTTCTTTGCTGTTGAACAACCAATTTCTGATCATCTTCCATTAATATCTTATGCATGCAAATTATGGGACTAATACCTTTCAAGTCTTCAAAGGCCCATCCAATAGTACATTTGTATTTCTTGAGTACATTGATGAGCTTTTCTTCTTGGAAATATTTTAGGCTAGAGTTGGTGATAGCTGGAAATTTATCTTCAGTATCAAGAAAAATATATTTGAGATTTTCAGGCAGTTGTTTCAACTATGTCCCGTTTTTGGCTTCTTGCTTCTTTTCAGGAGATTGTTGTGGTCGTAAATCTTCCCACTAGTGTGATTTTGGTCTATTCCACAGAGGTTATGTTTCAAACATGGCTAGCACTTCTGACTCTTTCTCGTCTCTTTCTTCATTGTTTTCAAAGATTGACAAGATAAGAACTCTTTCCAACTGTAATTCGGGAATCTTGCTCTGAACTGATTAAGTGAACATTGTATCCAACTATGATCGATGGGAATGAGAACTGGCTGTTTTGGATATGCTGGTTCGCGTTTTGTGTTTGTTTTCGCAAAATGTCGCGGTAAGCAAGAGTCGCCACCGTCTTTTATTTTATCCAACAAGGAAAGGACAAAAGCACAGAAAAATTCCTTTTTCGAGATGTTTCTCGGGTTCGGGAGGTAGATTATAGAAAGGGAAGGTGTTAGCACCCTTTCTATCTGTGGTTATCCACGGGCTCTTAGGTACTTGCTCAAAGTGTTTTCAAAATTTGCTTTTCTTTGTGTTTGTGGGTTTGAAAGAAGTTTTTGTTTGAAAGGAGTGTAAGTACGAAAAGTTTTGTTTTGTTTTAAAAGGAGCAAGTACTTAAGAACCATCTACCTACTCGAAAAGGGAATTAAACTGTGCTAATATCCTTTAGACAATGCTAGCCCACTATTGATGAGTAGGTAGCACCGTCGTCGGAGTTTTCGGGTCAATTCGATTAAAGGGACGTGTGGTCATTAAAGCAATGTTAAGACGCCTTAGTGGTAACCCTAATGTCTTAGATCATTTCATCCGAGGCAATCGTTTCGAGGCAACTATGATCTTTGGACAAGAGGGCAACCTCTAAAACTTTCTATACTCAATGACCACGTTCAAAGGCAACCAAGTGAGGTGTACCCTAAGAGTGCGCATGTGCGAGTGTGTTAGTTCGGTTAATTTTATATGTACATGTCATGGGCGAGCTATGTTGATTTTAAGTTCATACATTGGATCTTGTCATGCATTCCCTATTATCAAACATCTAACATTGTATAGTTTGCGGAAATTAAATTTGCGGAAATTAAATCTAAACTATTACAAGGCGTCGGGTATTTACATCGCCAAAAACAAACCCTTTAAATTTAAGTTGCGGAAAATAAAATAAAGCGATAAATAATTAAAGTCCTAATTAAAAGTTATTACATACTGGAAGCAATTACAATATTGGAATCAAATGAATCGCGTGCAAGAAATTAAGACGGTGCATTTTTTAGGGTTTTGACCCTTGTTTGAAAGAAAGAGATTTTTTTGTTATTTTTTGAATTAAATGAAATTAAACCTAAGCTAATATTCTAAATTAATTTTAATTTATTGCAAAAAGGTTAAAATTATGCCTAATTAAACTAAGTCAATTAAATTATTGTTTATTTACAAAAATAAAATAATGAAATTAATAAAAATATTTTTTTGTTTTCTGATTTTATGAAGAAAATTATTATTTGGTTAGTGATTAAAAATAACAAAACAAATAACAATAAATAAAATAAGAAAATAATGAAAGAAATAAAAAAAGGAAGCAAACTCAGGGGGGTTTGGGCCCCAGATGGAGGGTGTGAAGAACAAACGTTTGGCCCAATTCATACAAGCCTGCATTGACTTTCCAGATTACCCACGCGTGTGTTGACTTGGATGTATGGTGGACTTGCAATCTGGGCCATCAGATTTGGCCTAGAGGCCATCTGGCGTCTGATCAGGTGATGATGCATGGTGTGCTACCTCTTGAATGTTGCATGGGAACGCTTGCTGAAAAATGAAACAAAGGCAGTTGGGGGACCTGGGATTCGAACCCAGGTCCCAAGGGACTTTGGAACAGCGCGCTTGCCAACCCAACCATCATGCTTATTTGTTATTAGAATAGATGAATAATATTATAAGGTAAAACGCATAATATATTGGAAATAAAAAAAAAACGCTAAATTTATTTGAACGGGCCAATGTAGACAAGCCACATCTTCGTCTTCTTCAACAAACCTTGTTCTTTTTCCTGTGGATTTTTATCCGCAACAAAATCCCTAGGGCCATCCTAACATGAGTTATGGGCCATATAAATGCAAATGGAGAACATCATTGTTTTTGTCTCTCTTCCCTGAGCACAACTATGGCCATGGTCCATCCTAATTTTTCCTGCAGAACAAAAACCCAAATGCAAACCTCCAAAACCCTAGGTTCGAGCAAGGTGATATAGGCTACAAAACAAAATTAAATAATGCAGAAATACTCTAAATGAATCGACTAACATGATAATGTCAAGATTTTGGCAAAAAGATGCAAGATTCAGAGGTTATGAATTCGTGCACAGGGTCGTGTTTAGGACGACTGACAGTGAGTTTGGGGCTGTCTCAGGGCTTGATTATGATTGCTTTAGCTTCGTTGGATATCAGGCAAGAACACCACGTTGAGCTTTGGCCTCCAATTTGCCTCTAGGGTGGATTTCAGTTTTCAATTTTCCAAGCTTTTTCTCCAATTTGGTTTGGCCGTTTTGGGCAGCTTCAGGTCGTGTTCCTTGTATGACTGGCTTGTGTGAGTAATAAGGAATGCATTAGGTTAAATCTTTGGGCTTGAATCCATGTGCATTGAAGATTTCAAGATATGATTTGATCACCATTAACAAAGCTTCCATATTTGTCTCAAATCAAATATTTTGTACATAACATGGCATGATTCGAATTTGATTACGTGTATCATGATAATTTAAAGCTGTAATGATCAAAAAGATCTTATTCCATCAATTTTTGGATTTTATTTGGATTAATATTGATTTAAAATGAATTAATTCAATAAAAATCAAATAAAATAGAAAAATAAATGAATGGCCATGAAATTGAAGATAGGACACGTGTGTGGTGTGACAAGATCATATGAAGTGGAAAAAAGTGGGCCCTTTTGACAAAATTTGAAGTTTTGGGGATAGTTGACTTTTGGCAATTTTGGAAAAAGGCCGAACTTCAACAATGCATAACTTCTTCAATTTTCAACTTTTGGAAGTGTTCTTGGACTTTTTAGAAACCTTGAGATGTCCTATAACCAACTATTTCGGTATCATCTCATTTTTCCATTCCATTCTCAAGTTATAAGCTTTGGCAAAAAAAGGTGTTTTTGTTGACTTTCAAAAATGACCTATAATGTCCAAATTTGTAACTTTTTGTGAGAGCATTTCTTGATCTTATGGTGTGAAGATGGATTGTAGGAAATTGCATTCTATTCAAAATGAAATTTGGATGGTTCAATTCTCATAAAGTATGAGAAAGTTATGCTTGGTCAAAGTTGAGTTGACTTTTCCTACAAAACCCTAATTTAGCAACTTTTGAATCCTGATGAATCTTGAGCAATCCTTGATGAATCATGATCAACCCTTGATAAAATGATTAATTATCCTTCAAAATGAGAATTTTGACAAAACAATCTTGAGGTTTGACTGTTTGTAGGTCACAGTTGACTTTTGCCCTAGCACAGTAGATTCTTGGACTTCTCGAGCCATTGATTGACCAAACTTTTTTGCAAGGCTTTAAATTTGACATGGATGAACTTGAGAACATATCAGGACATTGGGTATAATTTTAGGCCTTTTGGATGTAAGGACCTTGATGTAACACAAAACCCTAATTTTGAATTGATTGCCTTAGGAGATGATTTGACTGTCCAACTCTTGAGCCATCTTGAACAACTTGGAGTTTATTCTTGACATGTCTTGAGAAATATGGGAGGGAAAATTTTGGGGTACAACAGTTTCCCCTGTTCAATTTTCTTAAACCTGAGGATATAGATTGGCTTTCGAGCCTTTCGTGATCCGAAGGTGGAAGATAATTGAACACTAGAGTGCCCAGAAATTTGCACTCGCATGGTGTAGTATCAGAATCGTGATGTCGGGAATGGGCTTCCAGATGCCATTTGGAGATTGTTGGTAGGAGGATATGCTTACAGATGACATCTGCAGGAGTGTCGATCGCATAAGAGATTCCTCAGCGAGAACTTGCATACCTGTTGTTGTAAAATATTCCGCTGGGGAAGTCTAACTTTTGTTGAGATTTAGGAAATTGCATGTACTTCAACTGAGAGAATGCCTCGGTTGAGTCTTAAGAACTTGTCCATAATTCAACTGGGGGGAAACATCTTCATCAAGATTTAGGAACAATCTGGTCTTCAATGTAGTATACCGTTGAAATTAGAGAACTCGTCCACACTATGACGGAGGAAAACATCAAGATCTAGGAATTGACTAGTGCTCAACGTACTATACCGTTGAGGTTATAGCACTCGTCCAAACTTTGACGGAGGAAAACATCAAGATCTAGGAACTGACTAGTGCTCAACGTAGTATATCGTTGAGGTTATAGCACCTGTCCACACTATGACATAGGGAAACATCTAGATCTAGGAACTGACTAGTGCTCAACGTAGTATACCGTTGAGGATATAGCACATGTCCACACTATGACATAGGGAAACATCAAGATCTAGGAACTGACTAGTGCTCAACTTAGTATACCGTTGAGGTTATAGCACATGTCCACACTATGACGTAGGGAAACATCTTCATCAAGATCTAGGAACTGTCTGGTCTTCAACGGAGTATACCATTGAAATTAGAGAACTCATCCACACTATGACGGAGGAAAACATCACGATCTAGAAACTGACTAGTGCTCAACATAGTATATCGTTGAGGTTGTAGCACCTGTCCACACTATGACGTAGGGAAACATCAAGATCTAAGAACTGACTAGTGCTCAACGTAGTATACCGTTGAAGTTATAGCACTTGTCCACACTATGACGTAGGGAAATATCTTCATCAAGATCTAGGAACTGTCTGGTCTTTAACGGAGTACACCATTGAAATTAGAGAACTCGTCCACACTATGACGGAGGAAAACATCACGATCTAGGAACTTACTAGTGCTCAACATAGTATACCGTTGAGGTTATAGCACCTGTCCACACTATGACGTAGGGAAACATCAAGATCTAGGAACTGACTAGTGCTCAACGTAGTATACCATTGAGGTTATAGCACTTGTCCACACTATGACGTAGGGAAACATCTTCATCAAGATCTAGGAATTGTCTGGTCTTCAACGGAGTACACCATTGAAATTAGAGAACTCGTCCACACTATGACGGAGGAAAACATCACGATCTAGGAACTGACTAGTGCTCAACATAATATACCGTTGAGGTTATAGCACCTGTCCACACTATGATATAGGGAAACATCAAGATCTAGGAACTGACTAGTGCTCAACATAGTATACCGTTGAGATTGTAGAACTCGTCCATACTTTGACGTCGGGAAACATCTTCATCAAGATCTAGGAACTGTCTGGTCTTCAACATAGTATACCTTTGAAATTACAGAACTCATCCACACTATGACGGAGGAAAACATCAAGATCAAGGAACTGACTAGTGCTCAACATAGTATACCGTTGAGGTTATAGTACTCGTCCATACTATGACGTAGGGAAACATCTTCATCAAGATCTAGGAACTGTCTGGTCTTCAATGTAGTATACCGTTGAAATTAGAGAACTCGTCCACACTATGATGGAGGAAAGCATCAAGATCTAGGAACTGACTAGTTCTCAACGTAGTATATCGTTGAGATTGTAGAACTCGTCCATACTTTGACGTAGGGAAACATCTTCATCAAGATCTAGGAACTGTCTGGTCTTCAACGTAGTATACCATTGAAATTAGAGAACTCCTCCACACTATGACGGAGGAAAACATCAAGATCTAGGAAATGAATAGTGCTCAACGTAGTATACCGTTGAGGTTCTAGCACTCGTCCATACTATGGCGTAGGGAAACATCTTCATCAAGATCTAGGAACTGTCTGGTCTTCAACATAGTATACCGTTGAAATTAGAGAACTCGTCCCTATAACGAAGGAAAACATCAAGATCTAGGAACTGACTAGTGCTCAACTTAGTATACCGTTGAGGTTATAGCACTCGTCCATACTATGACGTAGGGAAACATTTTCATCAAGATCTAGGAACTGTCTGGTCTTCAACATAGTATACCATTGAAATTAGAGAACTCGTCCACACTATGACGGAGGAAAACATCAAGATCTAGGAACTGACTAGTGCTCAACGTAGCATACCGTTGAGGTTATAGCACCCGTCCACACTATGATGTAGGGAAACATCTTCATCAAGATCTAGGAAATGTCTGGTATTCAACGTAGTATACCGTTGAAATTAGAGAACTCGTCCATACTATGACAGAGATAAACATCAAGATCTAGGAACTGACTACTGCTCAACGTAGTATACCGTTGAGGTTATAGCACTCGTCCACACTATGACATAGGGAAACATCTTCATCAATATCTAGGAATTGTCTGGTCTTCAACGTAGTATACTGTTGAAATTAGAGAACTCGTCCACATTATGACGGAGGAAAACATCAAGATCTAGGAACTGACTAGTGCTCAACGTAGTATACCTTTGAGGTTATAGCACTCGTCCACACTATGACGTAGGGAAACATCTTCATCAAGATCTAGGAACTGTCTGGTCTTCAACGTAGTATACCGTTGAAATTAGAGAACTCGTCCACACTATGACGGAGGAAAACATCAAGATCTAGGAACTGACTAGTGCTCAACGTAGTATAACGTTGAGGTTATAGCACTCATCCACACTTTGAGGTTGGGAAACATCTTCATCAAGATCTAGGAACTGTCTGGTCTTCATCGTAGTATACCGTTGAAATTAGAGAACTCGTCCACACTATGACGGAGGAAAACATCAAGATCTAGGAACTGACTAGTGCTCAACGTAGTATACCGTTGAGGTTATAGTACTCATCCATACTATGATGTAAGGAAACATATTCATCAAGATCTAGGAACTGTCTGGTCTTCAACGTAGTATACTGTTGAAATTACAGAACTCGTCCACACTTTGACGGAGGAAAACATCAAGATCTAGGAACTGACTAGTGCTCAACGTAGTATATCGTTGAGGTTATAGTACTCGTCCATACTATGACGTAGGGAAACATCTTCATTAAGATCTAGGAACTGTCTGGTCTTCAACGTAGTATACCGTTGAAATTACAGAACTCGTTCACACTTTGACGGAGGAAAACATCAAGATCTAGGAACTGACAAGTGCTTAACGTAGTATACTGTTGAGGTTATAGCACTCGTCCATACTTTGACGTAGGGAAACTGTCGAGATTGAGAACCTTATCTGAAATTCAACCGAGGATAATTCAATTGAGATTTAAGAACCGGTCAGGTCTTCGACTAAGCTGAGAACTTAATTGCATCTTTCCTGAAAGGTAAAGGTCAGTCATATGCAATGCATGATATGGATCAGGCAATGATGTTCTCAAAATAAATGAGATTTTATGATATGATGCGTATATGCATGTATCATGATGTATGGAAATGTAATGTTTTAGCTGGGGAAAATAAATCCCGGATAGCTGCTGGAGAATAGAGTTGAATTCTTCGTTTCCGTTGGGGATGATGAACGAAGATGATAAACTTGCAGGAGGATGACTCCGTTGGGGAATAAACTGATGAAGAGATTACTCTGTGGCGAATTATTCTGTGGGGAGAGATATTCTGCTGAAGATTTTAATGATAAACTCCGTTGGGAATTCCGTTGATAAGCTCTGTTGGGGATTTCAATGATGAACTCCACTGGGGATGGATTACCGTTGCTGGTGATATTGAATCTGTTGAGGATTAAACTCCTATTCGGGGAAAGAAAGAACTTCGCTGGGGATGATCTTTCAGTTGAGACTTGCTAGGGATAACCTCGTTAGACTTTTGTGGGGATAATCTTTGAGTTCTGCTGGGAATGATTCTTTGAACTTGGCTAGGGAGATTTATTTTTGTACTCCACCGCGGGTAAACTTCCAGAGTCTACTAGGGATGATGCTTCAACTCTGTTGGGGAAGATTTTTAGACTGCACTGGGAAAATATTGACTCCACTGGGGTATCTTGTATTCTTCCGGGGAACATTCTTATACTCCATTTGAGGAATATTAAGACTGTCGGGGATACTCTTATGCTTTGCTGGGGAATATCTTTATACTCCGCTGGGGAATATTAAGATCTTCTGGGGATACCCAGCCTTTTTAGCACTAATAGTGGATGAACTCTGCTTGGGGAGAGTATTGCTGATTTGTTCATAGTTGCAAGTCCCAGCTGGGAGAGCTACTATTACTGTCTTATTCTGCAGGGAGTGAAAGTATCTTAGCCATATTCTTCAACTGAATCTACCTTGGTACCTGGTGGATAGAGCAACTGTACAGCTTGGACAATTCTTATCGCCCCTGTTTCTGCTGGAGAAGGTGCTTGTGGAGGCCCTGTGGATCGAGTATTATCCCCACCTATGAGGTGCTTGGTATCTTTCGGTCAAAATGACAAGTCTTCTTCTGGTAGGCAAGTGACGAGATGACGAGACATAATCGTACGCTTTGATCCCTAATTTTTGCCTGGACCGCCCTTTCGGGTTTTCAGTCCACCGGGATACCCTTTTTTGCCCAAGCCGCCTTTTCAGGTTTTCGACTTGCCGGGTGTACAGATTTTTCATTCTTTATCCCTAATTTTTGCCCAAACCCTTTCGGTTCTCCGGGAAGCCCTTATTTTTGCCTAGGCCAGTCAACCTTGTGGGTCTTGGATTATGCGTAGTACTTTTTGACTATGTCCATGCTCTCAGGATGTAGGGAGGTGTCACTGTCGGTAGTGTTGTGTTGCCATACTACCAGAAGATCTTCGTTTGATCATGCAATATTCGTTGCTGGAATTCATGTCCAATGCCCCAATTGATTCAGATGGAGATCTTCCCCTAGCTATTTGGCATTTTGAGAGATTCCTTGAATCTTGACTTGACTGCCCCAGATGATGGACAATGATCATGTCGTTCCCCTTGATTGGAAGTGTTTTTCCACTTGAGGTGATCCTTTTTATTGAGAAGGTTTTTTTTGTTCACTAGATATTCGTCGTACGAATTTCTCTGCTGTTGAACAAATAGTCATATGCAAACAATATTATTTTAAGAATGCAAAGCTTATGTCTATTTTGAAATTTTTGAAAATGCCTTTTTCCAGTAAAACAAGCGATTTTTTGTAAAATGTAATGTCAACTCAGGATTTTACAGTGATCCCTACAGGAGTCGGGATACCTTTTGTAACAGTATGCTTTTGAACTAACCCATACTTCAGCTAGGACTTTTAAGGGTTATAACGTGGCCTGGTTCACGGTTTAAGAAACAAAGGATAAAGGCTCAAAATTTTATCTGTACCCACCCGTTCTTCGTGATGTTCTTCGATCCTAAACTCAGCTAATCATGCATTAGATCTTCTTTGATTCTTTGCTTTGATATACCAGTGATGGTTCGGATACTGACAATTTATTTTGGACAGGCAGTCATTTTGCTGAGAGTTTGCAGGATCTCTTTCTTTTTGATTTTATTATCCCTGTCTTTTGCCTGAACTGTTCGTTTTTGTGACTACAGTCAGCGGGATGTCCTAGTTTTTTCTTAAGTCTCCTTCACAGGTTTTAACTTAATGGGCTTTTATTTTGAGATATAATGATTGCCTGTCCTTACGATTATACGGAACCAACACCGTCTTTTGTTTCGGAAGGACTTCTTTGATGCCATTCATTGTGCATCTGGATTAACTGAGAAAACTACCCTGCCCCAGGTTATAATTACGGGTTTTAATCTGTGAAACGAAAAACTCTAACTTCTTTGGCTCAAAGGGGTTGACTAGGGATTATCTTCCTTATAACTCCACTGTTTAGGATTTGAAACAATGCCTGTACATCGTCAGCGGGGTCTGTTCAAAAGCATACTGTATAGATTTTGGTATCATTTTCGTCATCCTCCCTCTAAAGGCTTAGAATTTTTTAATCGAAAGTTGATCATCACAAAAAATGAAAGCAATTTGAATATAGTGAATACGAATGGATTGATTCAAAACAGATATATGCAATGCATTGATGAAGTAACAAAGTTTGACATGAATATAAATGTCTAAACAATCAAAAGAAAATTACAAATTGAAAATTCTAATGAACAAAAAGTCTTCTCGTCTCGGGACTTGTCACTTCAAATGGTGAGCCTTGGGGGGATGGCAAAAGAATTTAATTTGACCGTCTTGTGTGAGTTCCAACGCTCCTTCATCAATCAGGTCTTGAATTTTGTTGCTCAATGCCCAACAGATGTTAGTATCATACCCCGGGCTGTTGGAGTGATATGCACACCTTGCATCAAGATTGTACCTTGGGAAGGCTATGTTGGGATTCTTAGGAGGGTCCCTTAACGTCACCAGATTCAATCTCAACAGGTGTTGTAAAGCCTGGGACAGCGACATGTTGAGCTTGGTAAACTGCCTCTTGGGGATATCCGGTTTACTCTGATTGACCCGTTGTTTTTGGTGAGGTTGTTGTTCGACCCTTGAGGTAATAGCAACTTGGAGAGGTCCATTCTTTAGCAAACCAAATCTTTGTCTTCTTGGAGGCTGATCAATGACTTGGTCCCCGGCCTCGACTATTTACTTCATGTTGTTGTATATGTCTTGATGAAGCTGGTTGATAATGGTTCTCAGCTCTTCTTGTTCCCGAGCTAAGCCTTGGATAAGAGCCATCTGCCCCAGCATTTGGGTTTTCATGGCACTGAACTCAGCTTGCAGTTGTTCCAACCATTCATCCTTATTGTCTTCAGGACTTTTCGTGACCAAGTTCCCAACGAGGAGTGTTTTCAACTCTTCCTGCCCCTTGGATAGGTTTAGGAATACGTCCCTGAACTGAGCTTCTCGAGTTTGAAGATCTTGGTTGTCTGGTTGGAAAGCCATTGCTGAAATAAACAGCGAGAACATGAGAGACCCGTACTGGGAGACCTGTTATGCAATGATATGTATGTATGCAATGTTTTCAAGGATCCCGCGGGGTAAATAAGAAACTTGTTAGAATTTGAATTTTGCAGCTTTGATTGAAGAAACTTCATGTTGTTAAGAGTCCTTCTTCAAGAGTCAAGCTCACCATATCGAGTGGGTCATAGCCCCTGACTCAAGTTATCGTGTTTTGATTTCTAGACAACCTTGGCTAGAGGAAAATAAATCCCCTTTGCCCCTTTCTAGACATTTGATTTACCATAACCTGCATCACAAACCCTTGAGATCCTTGAATTGGTTAAGGAAATATTAAGGCATGATGTTATGATGTGTATGCTATGCGTTTAAGCAAAAGTGTGAAGTGATGTAAGTAAACCCTGCAATAAATCCAAATTATTGGATAAGGACTGTAAACAAAACCTGCAAGGAACTCATGTTGTCAGATAACAAGAATGTGCAAGTAGTTCAAGTTTGAAGGCACACAAGTCACACAAACAGCCTTAAGTTTAGGCTGGCATGGAGTTTAGGTACTACCCTCTTTCAGTTCAGTTGGTTTAAACATGTCCTAAAAATAGTAACCGGGTTCTAGAGGATCTCAATATCACTGACTACCCTCAATCGGTCATAATTCCAGTTTAGCAACCTTTTCTTGCAGCCGGAATCATCACGAGAGTTTAGTCTCAGTGAGTGTAGCATACTGTTACTGTTCTATGGCCAAGTTGGTCAATTTAAAGGTTCTAAGGTCAGTTGGTGCTTAATGACCCCTTAGAAGACCCATATTCTCCTCGTTCCAACACAAGGGATATCGCTACAGACTAAAGTGCCACACTAATGTAGCTACTGCTTCAACCGTGTCGGTCTATGCCGGACAGTTCCCTCACAGTTTATTGCTACTTACCTAAAGGGTATCCCCCAGATCCGGGTTAGGATCTATAGAAACTCCGATACAAGCCCACAAAGATAAGTCATACAAAGCAAACAATTGAAAACAACAGTGATCTAATCCTAAGGTACACCTCACTTATAGATATCCCCAGCAGAGTCGCCAGTTCTGTGATCGGTGGGAATGAGAACTGACTGTTTTGGATATGCTGGTTCACGTTTTGCGTTTGTTTTCGCAAAATGTCGCGGTAAGCAAGAGTCGCCGCTGTCTTTTATTTTATCCAACAAGGAAAGGACAAAAGCACAGAAAAATTCCTTTTTCGAGATGTTTCTCGGGTTCGGGAGGTAGATTATAGAAAGGGAAGGTGTTAGTACCCTTTCTATCAGTGGTTATCCATGGGCTCTTAGGTATTTGCTCAAAGAGTTTTCAAAATTTGCTTTTCTTTGTGTTTGTGGGTTTGAAAGAAGTTTTTGTTTGAAAGGAGTGTAAGTGCGAAAAGTTTTGTTTTGTTTTAAAAGGAGCAAGTACTTAAGAACCATCTATCTACTCGAAAAGGGAATTAAATTATGCTAATATCCTTTAGACAATGCTAGCCCACTATTGATGAGTAGGTAGCACCGTCATCGGAGTTTTCGGGTCAATTCGATTAAAGGGACGTGTGGTCACTAAAGCAATGTTAAGACGCCTTAGTGGTAACTCTAATGTCTTAGATCATTTCATCCGAGGCAACCGTTTCGAGGCAACTATAATCTTTGGACAAGAGGGTGACCTCTACAACTTTCTATACTCAATGACCACGTTCGAAGGCAACCAAGTGAGGTGTACCCTAAGAGTGTGCATGTGCGAGTGTGTTAGTTCGGTTAATTTTATTTGTACATGTCATGGGCGAGCTATGTTGATTTTAAGTTCATACATTGGATCTTGTCATGCATTCCCTATTATCAAACATCTAACATTGTATAGTTGCGGAAATTAAATTTGCGGAAATTAAATCTAAACTATTACAAGGCGTCGGGTATTTACATCGCCAAAAACAAACCCTTTAAATTTAAATTGAGGAAAATAAAATAAAGCGATAAATAATTAAAGTCCTAATTAAAAGTTATTACATACCGGAAGCAATTACAATATTGGAATCAAATGAATCGCGTGCAAGAAATTAAGACGACGCATTTTTTAGGGTTTTGACCCTTTTTTGAAAGAAAGAGATTTTTTGGTTATTTTTTGAATTAAATGAAATTAAACCTAAGTTAATTAATTAATAAAATAAAAAAATATTTTTTTGATTTTGTTTGAATATTAAAGGAAATAAAATAAAAAAATGATTAAAATTGTTAAAACCTAATATTCTAAATTAATTTTAATTTATTGCAAAAAGGTTTAAATTATGCCTAATTCTAAGTCAATTAAATTATTGTTTATTTACAAAAATAAAATAATGAAATTAATAAAAATATTTTTTTGTTTTCTGATTTTATGAAGAAAATTATTATTTGGTTAGTGATTAAAAATAACAAAACAAATAGCAATAAATAAAATAAGAAAATAATGAAAGAAATAAAAAAAAGGAAGCAAACTCAGGGGGGTTTGGGCCCTAGATGGAGGGTGTGAAGAACAAACGTTTGGCCCAATTCATACAAGCCTGCATTGACTTTCCAGATTACCCACGCGTGTGTTGACTTGGATGTATGGTGGACTTGCAATCTGGGCCATCAGATTTGGCCTAGAGGCCATCTGGCATCTGATCAGGTGATGATGCATGGTGTGCTACCTCTTGAATGTTGCATGGGAACGCTTGCTGAAAAATGAAACAAAGGCAATTGGGGGACCTGGGATTCGAACCCAAGTCCTAAGGGACTTTGGAACAGCGCGCTTGCCAATCCAACCATCATGCTTATTTGTTATTAGAATAGATGAATAATATTATAAGGGAAAAACACATAATATACTGGAAATAAAAAAAAAGCGCTAAATTTATTTGAACGGGCCAATGAAGACAAGCCACGTCTTCGTCTTCTTCAACAAACCCTGTTCTTTTTCCTGCGGATTTTTATCCGCAACAAAATCCCTAGGGCCATCCTAACATGAGTTATGGGTCATATAAATGCAAATGGAGAACATCATTGTGTTCGTCTCTCTTCCCTGAGCACATCTATGGCCATGGTTCGTCCTAATTTTTCCTGCAGAACAAAAACCCAAATGCAAACCTCCAAAACCCTAGGTTCAGGCAAGGTGATATAGGCTACAAAAACAAAATTAAATAATGCAGAAATACTCTAAATGAATCGACTAACATGATAGTGTCAAGATTTTGGCAAAAAGATGCAAGATTCAGAGGTTATGAATTCGTGCACAGGGTCGTGTTTAGGACGACTTACAGTGAGTTTGGGGATGTCTCAGGGCTTGATTATGATTGTTTTAGCTTCGTTGGATGTCAGGCAAGAACACCACGTTTTGCTTTGGCCTCCAATTTGCCTCTAGGGTGGATTTCAGTTTTCAATTTTCCAAGCTTTTTCTCCAATTTGGTTTGGCCATTTTGGGAAGCTTCAGGTCGTGTTCCTTGTATGACTGGCTTGTGTGAGTAATAAGGAATGCATTAGGTTAAATCTTTGGGCTTGAATCCATGTGCACTGAAGATTTCAAGATATGATTTGATCACCATTAACAAAGCTTCCATATTTCTCTCAAATCAAATATTTTTTACATAACATGGCATGATTCGAATTTGATTATGTGTATCATGATAATTGAAAGCTGTAATGATCAAAAAGATCTTATTCCATCAAATTTTGGATTTTATTTGGATTAATATTGATTTAAAATGAATTAATTCAATAAAAATCAAATAAAATATAAAAATAAATGAATGGCCATGAAATTGAAGATAGGACACGTGTGTGGTGTGACAAGATCATATCAAGTGGAAAAAGTGGGCCCTTTTGACAAAATTTGAAGTTTTGGGGATAGTTGACTTTTGGCAATTTTGGAAAAACGCCCAACTTCAACAATGCATAACTTCTTCAATTTTCAATGTTTGGGAGTGTTCTTGGACTTTTTAGAAACCTTGAGATGTCGTATAACCAACCCATTTTGTCTCGTCGCATTTTGACATTCCATGCTCAAGTTATAAGCTTTGGAAAAAAAGGTGTTTTTGTTGACTTTCAAAAATGACCTATAATGTCCAAATTTGTAACTTTTTGTGAGAGCATTTCTTAATCTTAGGGTGTGAAGATGGATTGTAGGAAATTGCATTCTCTTCAAAATGAACTTTGGATGGGTCATTTCTCATAAAGTATGAGAAAGTTATGCTTGGTCAAAGTTGAGTTGACTTTTCCTACAAAACCCTAATTTAGCAACTTTTGAATCCTGGTGAATCTTGAGCAATCCTTGATGAATCATGATTAACCCTTGATCAAATGATGAATTATCCTTCAAAATTAGAATGTTGACAAAAAATCTTGAGTTTTGACTGTTTGTAGGTCACAGTTGACTTTTGCCCTAGCACAGTCGATTCTTGGACCTCTTGAGCAATTGACTGACCAAACTTTCTCTGCAAGGCTTAAAATTTGACATGGATGAACTTGAGAACATATCAGGACATTTGGGAGCATTTGAGGCCTTTTGGATGTAAGGACCTTGATGTAACACAAAACCTTAATTTTGAATTGACTGCCTTAGGAGATTATTTGACTGTCCAACTCTTGAGCCATCTTGAACAACTTGGAGTTTATTCTTGACATGTCTTGAGAAATATGGGAGGGAAAATTTTGGGGTACAACACCAACACTTCAATATTTTTACTTATACCTTCCTTACCTTTGAATTGTATGGTTTACTCACATTCATTTTTAGCACTTCATCCTAGACCTTGAGGGTCATAGTGCCTTCCTCAATATCTATCATGCATCTTCCTGTCTCTAGAAAAGGTCTTTGCAAAATTAGCGGGATTTCCTCATCTTCTGGAATCTCCAGAACCACAAAATCAACATGGAACACAAACTTTTCAATCTTTACAAGAACATCATTTGCAATACCATAAGGTATTTTCATCAAATGATCTGTAAATTAAAGCGTCATACGAGTGTCTTACACCTCACGGAGTTCAAGCTTTTTATAAATCGATAATGACATCAGAATTACACTCGCCCCCAAATCGATAAGTTCCTTTTTGAATGATATATCCCTGATGGTGCAATGAATAGTAACTGCAACTCTATCTTTTTTCTTCATTGGAATTTTTAGACCTTGCAAAATAGCACTACATGTTTCAGTTACCATTACCGGCTAAGTGTCGATGGAACACTTCTTCGAAATGATGTCTTTCATGAATTTGACATAAATATGACTTTGTTCCAAAGCTTCAGCAAAAGGAATGTTAATTTCAAGCTTCTTGAACAATTTCAATAATTTCTATAAAAAAATCTCATTAAGATCTTTCTTCCTTGTTCTTGTAGGATAATAAAGAATGATTTTTGGATTTGGATATTTTTGTTTTTCCTTCTCAATCACTGGCTGTATAACAACTTCCTCAGCTAGCTTTGGATCCTCTCTGATCTCTAAATCCACCTCTAGAAAAACTTACCCTTCAATTACCTTTTCTTCAGCATTTACAACTAACTTACTGCTTCTGGTCACAATTGCATTCACAGTGTGATTATCTCTTGAATTCGTAACTGTTGCACTTTCCAGAGAGCTGTTGTATAATATTTTCAACACAAGTATTTATATTATCGTTTTCCTCATGGATTGGTGTGATATTAATGTCGTTCTATTGTTGTAGTGACTTTAAGTGTTTGAATCATAAACAAAGTTTTGGTATTTTCTTGTAGTAACAAAAGATTAAGTTTCATGCACTAGATGGTGATTTGGATAAAAGAGGGTTTTTTTGTTTGAAAAGGCTTGTTTTGATAAAAAAGACATGTCAAGATTAGTTTTCATCAACCTATTCTAAATATATTCAATTAATCACACATATGAACTAATTAATGATCGATACATTCACGTATCCTCTCAACATTTCTCATGTCTAAGCAATATTGTGAGTATTATCATGTTAATCATCAAATGATCATGCAATCGAACTATTAACATGATACTCTTTAAAGCTTGATAAAAGTGAATACTAACTCACAAGTCTATGTCCATAGATTATTTATTAGTAGATTAATATCTTAGGTCAAGCTTGGAACTTACTTCTCAATAATGAACCAAACCATAAAAGGAACAATGATAAAAAAGATATTCAACATGTATTAATCATCAACCAAGTTCATATACAAAATGATTTAAAAAAAATACATAAAGTCTAGGTTAACTACTTCTAGCCTTGACACAAAAGATGCTTAGCTACTCATGGTCATGATACCTTGATCAAATAATAAACAATGAATGTTGATGAACATCAATCTTAAAGTCTCCTTGATTCAAGATGCAAGAATGTATTTTCTTCTCTCCCAAAAAATAATAACAAGGGTTTCTATGTTATGATGTGTAGAACAAGGGTTTGTATGTTACTATATGTAGAACAGGGGTTTCTATTCCTTTAATCAGGTTTTTCTTCCCTCCAAGTACAAAAGTTGGTGAAAAGTTTCACCAAAATGTGGCAAAAGTATCCAAAAAGCATGGCCATCTGCACACCATCGTCGGGCGACTATAAAGCATCGTCGCACGACGCTAGCTAGATGCCACGTGTGACCAACTAGGTGTGATACATAAGCAGGAAAGTATCTACCATCATCGGGTGACAAGGATGCTTTGCTGGGTGATCCTTCTTTTGCCAGGCGATCAAGGGGTGAAGCATTACAGAAGTGAACAAAAAAATCCACCCTTTCTTCACAATTTCCGTCGGGTGATGCATCCTGTCGCCGGGCGATCCTTTGCAGAAACATAATGTTGTACCCCAAAATTTGCCCTCCCATATTTCTCAAAATATTTCAAGAAAAATTCACAAGTCCAACCCGGCGCGTCATATTCAGGTGTTCTTTCGCCAAGATATCTCTGACAACGTATTTTCTAATTCAGGTTCGGCTCAAGAGTCAATTCTTTAAAGAAGGTATCCGAATGTGCGAGTTTTCTTGAAGAAATATGGTGAAAAAGTGTGTTGAAAGTGCAGTTTTTACGCGCTAAAAAATTCATAACTTGAAGATCGTGACTCATTTTGAACCCATTCCGGTGGCCTAAATTCCGTCTTGACATTATCTACGTTTTCATCTCTCACGGCTGGAAGCCAATTTCGATCAGAAGGTCTTCAAAAATGTGGATTTATCAAGTATTTTCATACAGAAAATTTGTGACAGAAGTTTATTTGCGTCATGTTCAGAAAATCATAACTTGGCCGATTTTCATCGTATCGAGCTGGTTTTGGCGCCAAAATTTCACAAATTGAGTTGGCTACATTTTCACAGAAGGTATTGAGTTCAAACGGTATTCAAAAGGCCTTCGTTTTTTGCTCAGAGTGCGTGACACGCTGAAAATCCTGAATGCTGAATATTATTTCATCTGGGCCGAAACTTCGAAAATTCATAACTCGGTCAACTTTTATCGGATTGGACTCATATTTTTACACAAGGTCACTGACTCATAGATCTTCAACTTCGCTTCAAAAGTCGATACCAAATTATACACCAATCAATACCAGTTTTTTATTGAAGAACGTGTCAGAGTCGACACTGAAGCCCAAAATAAGTTTGTCTGAGCTGAAATTTCAAAAATTCATAACTAATTCACCGTTTATCCGATTGAGTCTATTTTCGGACAGGAGTTAGTTCTCGATGTCGGCTACATTTTGTTTTCACATTTCAACTTCAAAAAATGCACTTAAGTCCCTGCGATTTAGCCTGGAAAGTGACAAATTCAAGTGAATATTGGAGCCCCAATTGCACATTCAAAGCCCATTTGCTTTACCCTAATTTCCATTATATAATCACCTTCTTTTCACACAAACCAAGGAGAAAAAAAAGAGGGGAGAAGGAGAAAAGAAGAGAAAAAAAACCTTGCCACAACACTGTTAGAATATCAAACTCTTTCAAGAACCCTAAAACCTTGAAATCCTTATTACAAATCCCTCTCTCACTACAAACAAGCCATCACAGTTACAAACCAACATCTCACTACTTCTTCAGTAAGGATAAGGGTGGCTTGATCTCCATGATCCAGTAAGGCATAAAAGCATTCAGGTCACTACTTTTCCAGTAAGGGTAAGGTTGATTTGATCTCCATGATCAAAAGGATATAATCATTCATACATGCCATATTGTGCCTAAACATTAAATTTCTTCATATATTGGCTTTATTTGCATTTTATGATTTTATTTAATGTGTTCGTGAGATTCAATACTGCAGATTTAGACAGGATCCCATGCAGGTTCATTAAGGAACGTTGAGGCCAAAAGCCAAATGGCCAAAAGCCAAAAGCCAAATGGCCAAAACAGAACATTTTACACATGACACCAATACATGGCGAGACAGACATCCTGAGAAGATTAAGGAACGTTGAGGCCAAAACGCAAATGGCCAAAAGCCAAAAGCCAAATGGCCAAAGTAGAACAACTTATGCATGATGAGGCCAGAACACAAATGGCCAAACCACTCCAATTCACCTCCAAAAAGGGGACAGAAACCCCCCAAGGTATTGTATTTTCTTTCTTTTCCTTATTTTATTTATTTCAATTATTTCTTTTTTTAATTAATTCCTTTAATTTAACTTATTTTCATAAAATATAAAAAATAGTAAAAAACAGAAAAGTCATAAAAATCAAAATATATTTATTTAATTAATATTTTTTGTAAATAAATTTCACTAATAATTAATTATTTATTTTTATAAATCAAAATTGCATGTAAATAATTAGATTAATTTTAGGTTTAATTTTAACATGTTTTTCTTAATAAATAAAAAAAATTAGAATTAGGGTTAATATTTTAATTTCATTTAATCTTTCTCATAAAAATACATAAAAAACATAAATACCAAAAACTCAAAAAAAAAAAAAATTTCTTTTTTCTCTTTAATTTCATTAGTTTAATCATTTAATTTAATTTTATTAAAAAGGGTCCAACGCCCTCGTTTCCAATTTTAATTCCTATTCGCGTATTTTTATTTATTTCCTTCTTTTAAATATTTATGTAACTCTCCCAAAGCCTTGTAAACTTAATTTCTCGCACTTTACTTTATTTCTTTATTTACTTTCCGTCAAATCGGGGCCTTGATTTTAATTTTGGCGATGTGGACCCGCGCCTTTGTAATAGTTTAGGAACTTTAATTTCCGCAACTTTTTTAACTGTTAATAATTGCATGCAAGAATGAATGATAAAAATAAAAACAAACGCGTAGATCACCTATACCATGACAAGACAAAAATAAACGAATACGACACACAAATCACACACCACCCCTAGGGTACGCCTCACTGTTGTCTTGCCTCGAAAGGTGATCGTCGAGTAGAGGATGTTTTAGTAAGTCCTCATGATCCGGGAACCTGGCATGAGGGTAGCTTCTAAGGTATCTTCCTATTGCTCTGGTGATCACCATGTCCCGAACCTTCGAATTGACCTGAACACCTCCAACGGTGGTGCTACCTACCTCTCAATGGTGGGATGGCACTACTTTAAGGACATTTACACAGACGAATTCCTTAGGGTAGGTAGACGACTCTAGATACTTGCTCTAATTTCAAAACAAATTCAAAAATACTTTTCACACCGACACCTTTTCAAAAAGCTTTCGAAAGCAAATTTTTCAAACACTCTTGAGGACCGATACAAGAGTCGAACTGGAATTTTCAAAGAAACTTTTTAAAACCCACATTGAAAAGCAAACAAACCATTTTTTGAAAACACAATGAGCAAGTATCTAAGAGCCCATGGATAACCATGGATAGAAAGGGTGCTAACACCTTCCCTTTCTATAATCTACCTCCCGAACCGAGAGCAATCTCTTTAAGGAATTTTTCTGTGCTTTTGTCCTTTCCATTTGGAGAAAATAAAAGACGGTGGCGACTCTTGCTTCCGCGACATTTCACGAACCAGCGTTAAACAGTCAGTTCCAGATCCACCGATCACAGAACTGGCGACTCTGCTGGGGACATTTTTAAAGTGAGGTGTACCTTAGGGTTAGTTCATAACTGTGTTTTCAATTGTATTGACTTGTCTGCTTTAAATTTGTGGGTTGCCTGGGAGTTACATAGATCCTAACCCGGATCTGGGGATACCCTATTTAGGTAGCATAAGCTGTGAGGGACCTGTCCGACGTAGACCGACACGGGTGAAACAGTGGCTACGTTGGTGTGGCACCTTGGTCTGTACCGATATCCCTTGTGTTGCAACGAGGAGAATATGGGTCTTCCGAGGAGTCATTAAGCACCAACAACCTTAGAACCTTAAATGACACAACTTGGCCATTAGAACAGTAGCAGTATGCTACGCCCATTGAGGCTAAACTCTTGTGATGGTTCTGGCTGCAAGAAAAGATTGCGATGCTGGAGTTATGACCGATTGAGGGTAGTCAATGATATTGGGATCCTCTAAGAACCCGGTTACTTTGATAGGACAGGTATGAACCAACAAACTGAAAGAGGGTAACACCTAGACCTCATGCTGGCCTAAACTCTAAGGGCTTCTCTTGTGTGACTGGTGTGCCTTCGTACTTGATTAATTGCATGCTTGTTATCTGACACATAAGCTACTTGCAGGTTTTGTTTATAGTCCTTAATAGGGACTCATAACAGGGTATACTAAGTTTCTTACAGATTTTGGTTTGCAGTCCTTAATTAGGACTCATAACAGGGTTTACCGAGTTTCTTGCAGGTTTTGTTTTTTAGTCCTTAACTGGGAATCATGACAGGTTTTACTTGAGTTTCTTGCAGGTTTCTGTTTATAGTCCTTAATAAGGGCTCATAACAGGGTTTATTCATATTACCCCATGCATCATGACATCATACCATTGCATACATCCTAACCCATTTCAAGGATCTCAAGGGCTTGTGATGCAGGTCATGATGAATCAAACATCTAGCAAGGGGCAAAGAGGATTTATTTTCCTCTAGCCAAAGTTGTCAGAGGCTATGACCCACTTGATATGGTGAGCTTTGACTCCTGAAGAAGGCTCCCCTAGCCAAGGTTGTTTGGAAAGCAAAATAAGGTTGACGACTTGAGTCAGGGGCTATGACCCACTTGATATGGTGAGCCTTTGACCCTTGGAAGAAAGACTCTCAACAAATATGAAGTTCTTTCAATCAAGCTACCGGATCCAAATGCTAACAAATTTTCTTGTTTACCCCGCGAGGTCCTTGAAAACATTACATGCATGTCATACTCATCATTGCATAACAGGTATCCTTGTTGCAGGTCACTTACCTTTCTCGCTGTTTATTTCAGCAATGGCTTCACAACAAGATAACCAGGACCTTCACGCTCAAGAGACTCAGTTCATGGAAATCTTTCTAGGCCTATCCAAGGGGCAGGAAGAGTTGAGGACACTCCTCATGGGGAATCTGATCAGAAAGAGTCCTGAAGATGACAAGGACGAGCAGCTGAAACGTCTACAAGCTGAGGTAGACACATTGAAAACCCAGATGCTGGGGCAAAGGGCCCTCATTCAAGGTTTAGCTCAGGAGCAAGGAGAGCTGAGGGCCATGATCAGTCAGCTTCCTCAAGGCATGAAGCAACCAGCCCAAATCAGGGACCAGGTCATGGAACAACTTCCAAGAGGGCAAAGGTCGGCTCCAATGAATAGACTTCTCCGAGTTGCTACTACTTCACAGGTCCGACAACGACCTCACCAAGAACAGCGGGTTGATCATAACAGGTCGGGCGAGCCTAAGAGACAATTCACCAACATCAACATGTCATGGTCACGAGCTTTGCAGCACATGTTAAGGATGAACCTGATTGCGGTGATTAACCCTCCTGCAAATCCAAAGACTTCCTCTCCAAACTATAACCCAGAAGCAAGGTGAGTTTACCATTCTGGTAGCCCGGGGCACGATACTGAGGATGTTGGGCACTAAAGTACAAGATTCAGAATATGATCGATGCTAAAGAGATCGAGTTCGAGCCCGCCGAGACTCCCAATGTGATCATTGCTCCCTTGCCAAAACATGGCTAGGATTGAGAAATTTTTGTTCATTAGAATCTTTCAAGTTGTAATTTTCTTTTGATTGTTCAAACATTCCATTCATATCAAACATTGTTATTTCATTAATGCATCGCATATGTCTGTTCTGAAACAATATATTCGTATTCACTAAATGCAAATTGTTTTCATATTTTTTCTGATGATCAACTCTTAATTAATAATTCTAAGCCTCTTGAGGGAGGATGACGAAAATGATACCACGATCTCTACAGTATGCTTTTGAACAGACCCCGCTGATGAGGTACAGGCATTGTTTCAATCCCTAAACACTGGAGTTATAAGGATGATAATCCCTCGTCAACCCCTCTGAGCCAAAGAAGTAGGAGTTTTTCTTTTCGAAATTTAAAACCCTTAATCATAACCTGGGGCAGGGTAGTCTCTCAGTTGATCCAAGTGCATGACAAATGGCACCAAGGATGTCCTTACAAAACAAAGAAAGACAGTGATGGTTCCGAATAATCAATAAAGAAAGGCAGACATTATATCTCAAAAATGAAAACCCAATAAGTCAAAACCTATGAAGGGGACTTACAAAACTGGGGCATCCCGCTGACTGTAATCACAAAAGAACAGTTCAGGCAAAAAAAATATATAGGGATAACAAAAATTAGAAAAAAGAAAGAGGTCATACAAACCCTCAACAATAACAAAAAGGAATGACTGCCTATTCAGAATAAATCATCAATATCTGAACCATCACTGGGATATCAAAGTAAAGACTCAAACAAGGTCTAACGTATGATCAACTGAGTTTAGGTTTGGAGAACATCACGAAGAGCGGGTGGGTATAAATAATTTGAGCCTTTATCCTTTGTTTCTTAAACCGTGAACCAGGCCACGTTATAACCCTTAAAAGTCCTAGCTGAAGCATGGGTTAGTTCGAAAGCATACTGTTACGAAAGGTATCCTGACTCCTTAAGGCTTGCGATAAAATACGGAGTTGACATCACGTTTTACAAACATTCACTTGTTTTATGAAGAAGAATGCATTTCCAAAAAACTTCGAAACAGACATAAGCTTTGCATTTTTAACATAACTTTGTTTGCATATGAATATTTGTTTGAACAGCAGGGAAATTCGCATGATGAATACCTAGTGGACAAAAGCATTTCCAATCAAGGGGCATAGCACGATTATTGTCCATCATCTGGGGCAATTCAGTCAGGATTCGGAGAATCTCTCAAAGGCCAAATAGCCTGGGGCAAATCTCCGCATAAGTCACCTGGGGCATTTCAACAATAAATCTTGCCTGATTAAACACCTTCCGGTGGCATGACAAAACACTTCTAACAGGGTCAACTCCTTACATTCTGAAAGCACGGATATAGTCGAAGAAAAATACTACGCGTAATCTAAGACCCGCTAGGTTGACACACCTAGGCAAAAACAAGGGCTTCCCGATGAACCAAAAGGGTTCGGGCAAAAATAAGGGATGAAAATGAAAAATCTGTACACCCGGCAAGTCGAAAACCTGAAAAGGTGGCTTGGGCAAAAATGGGTATCCCGGTGGACTGAAAACCCGAAAGGGCGGTCCAGGCAAAAATTAGGGATTAAAGCGTACGACTATGTCCCGATATCTCGTCACTTGCCTACCGGAAGAAGATTTGTCAAACGGCAGTCGTCAAACACCTTCACAGGTACCTTCTTCTCCAACAGAAACAGGGGCAATGATGAGTGGTCTAAGCGATCTAATGGCTCCATCCGCCAAAGTACCAAGGTGAGTTCAGCTGAAGAACATAACCAGATATCCTAATTCCCCAGAGTGAGCCAGCAGGTCAATACACTCTCCCCGAGCAAAGTTACAGCCAAACTTAAGGAGTTGGATATCCTCCAGCAGATCTCAACATTCCCCAGCAGCATATATATTCTTAACAAGCATCCCCGGCAGTCTTGACCTAAAGATTGTTCCCCGGCGGTATACCAGACATTCATTGGTGGCATTTCCCCGATACAATTCAAAACTTCCCCAAGAGAGTCCAATCCAGCTCCCCCAGGAAAGTTGGAATCCATCTCCCTAAGCAGTAAGCTTATCCCCAGTAGATTCGGGAAGCTTATCCTCGCAAAGCACGAACGCGCCCTCCGGCTTTATTCAAAGAGTTATTTCCTTACCAGGATATAACTGGGTTATCCTCAGCCAAAAGCCACGGAAAGGTCGTCGTCAACACAGTTCTTTCTTATCCCCAGCGGAGTCCATTAACACTTCCAACACAACAAGGATATCCCCAGCAATTTATTATCAACATTCCAGCAAAGTATCTCTATCCCCACAGAGTATTGCTTCCCAGGAAGATCGCTAGAGTACTTTTCTTCCCCGCAGAGTAATTCATCCGCCAAGTTTATTCCCCAATGGAGTCATCTTCTCCTACCGGTATGCTTGCAACTATCGTCCCCAGCAGAAGCAAAAAATCTATTCTCCAACATCAGCCCAGGAGTGACTTCCCGGCACCCGTCAAGGATTTACTTTCCTAGACGAAAAACATGCATTTGTAAACATCATATACATCATCATAGCATGCATATACGCATCATACCTTACAAGTCTCATTTATGTTGAGAACATCATTGCTTGATCCATATCACGCATTGCATATGACTGACCTTTACCTTTCAGGAAATATTCAGTTAAGTTCTCAATCATATTTCAAGACCTTGTCTGGTTCAGTTAAATCGACTCCAAAGATTTTCCTGGTTATTATCCAGTCAAAGGCGTTCTCTGGTCTAGTTAAACCAACTCCTAAAGGTTTTTCTTTTGAAGACTCAGTTGAAGACTCCAAAGACCTTGTCTGGTTCAGTTAAATCGACTCCAAAGATTTTCCTGGTTATTATCTAGTCAAAGGCGTTCTCTGGTCTAGTTAAACCAACTCCTAAAGGTTTTTCTTTTGAAGACTCAGTTGAAGACTCCAAAGACCTTGTCTGGTTCAGTTAAATCGACTCCAAAGATTTTCCTGGTTATTATCCAGTCAAAGGCGTTCTCTGGTCTAGTTAAACCAACTCCTAAAGGTTTTTCTTTTGAAGACTCAGTTGAAGACTCCAAAGACCTTGTCTGGTTCAGTTAAATCGACTCTAAAGATTTTCCTGGTTATTATCCAGTCAAAGGCGTTCTCTGGTCTAGTTAAACCAACTCCTAAAGGTTTTTCTTTTGAAGACTCAGTTGAAGACTCCAAAGACCTTGTCTGGTTCAGTTAAATCGACTCCAAAGATTTTCCTGGTTATTATCCAGTCAAAGGCGTTCTCTGGTCTAGTTAAACCAACTCCTAAAGGTTTTTCTTTTGAAGACTCAGTTGAAGACTCCAAAGACCTTGTCTGATTCAGTTAAATCGACTCCAAAGATTTTCCTGGTTATTAT
Source organism: Vicia faba (assembly GCA_948472305.1). Taxonomy (NCBI): domain Eukaryota; kingdom Viridiplantae; phylum Streptophyta; class Magnoliopsida; order Fabales; family Fabaceae; genus Vicia; species Vicia faba. The sequence continues at coordinate 1,453,018,581 of OX451736.1, forward strand.
CCAGTCAAAGGCGTTCTCTGGTCTAGTTAAACCAACTCCTAAAGGTTTTTCTTTTGAAGACTCAGTTGAAGAATCCAAAGACCTTGTCTGGTTCAGTTAAATCGACTCCAAAGATTTTCCTGGTTATTATCCAGTCAAAGGCGTTCTCTGGTCTAGTTAAACCAACTCCTAAAGGTTTTTCTTTTTGAAGACTCAGTAGAAGTTATCCAAGGTTTTCTCAATGATTGCTATTGAGATTGTAATCGCCTATGGTTCTCTCCCCAATACTGCGGAGATGATAATTCCATTCAAGGTTTTCTCAATGATTGCTATTGAGATTGTAATCGCCTATGGTTCTATCCCCGATCCTGCGGAGATGGTAATCCCAAGATTCTCTCAATGATTACTGCGGAGGTAGTAATCATCCCAAGTTTCTCTCAACGATTGCTGTTGAGGTTGAAGTTATCCAAGATTCTCTCAATGATTACTGTTGAGGTTGTAGTCGCCTATGGTTCTCTCCCCGATACTGCGGAGGTAGTAATCATCCCAAGTTTCTCTCAACGATTGCTGTTGAGGTTGAAGTTATCCAAGATCCTCTCAATGATTGCTGTTGAGGTTGTAGTCGCCTATGGTTCTCTCCCCGATACTGCGGAGGTAGTAATCATCCCCAGATTCGCTCAGCGTTACTGTTGAAGTCGAAGTCGTCCAAGATTCTCTCAATGATTGCTGTCGAGGTTGTAGTCGCCTATGGTTCTCTCCCCGATACTGCGGAGGTAGTAATCATCCCCATATTCGCTCAGCGTTACTGTTGAAGTCGAAGTCGTCCAAGATTCTCTCAATGATTGCTGTTGAGGTTGTAGTCGCCTGTGGTTCTCTCCCCGATACTGCGGAGGTAGTAATCGCCCCAAGATTCTCTCAGCGTTACTGTTGAAGTAGAAGTTATCCAAGATTCTCTCAATGATTACTGTTGAGGTTGTAGTCGCCTGTGGTTCTCTGCCCGATACTGCGGAGGTAGTAATCGCCCCAAGATTCTCTCAGCGTTACTGTTGAAGTAGAAGTTATCCAAGATTCTCTCAATGATTACTGTTGAGGTTGAAGTCGTCTAAAGATTCTCTCAATGATTACTGTTGAGGTTGAAGTCGCCCAAGATTCTCTCAATGATTACTGTTGAGGTTGAAGTCGTCTAAAGATTCTCCCAATGATTACTGTTGAGGTTGAAGTCGCCCAAGATTCTCTCAATGATTACTGTTGAGGTTGAAGTCGCCTAGATTCTCTTAATGATACTGTTGAGGTAGTAATCATCCAAGGTTCTCTCAGCGTTCCTGTTGAGGTAGTAACTATCCCTGGTTCATTCATCACCGTTTGAAGATCCAGATCCAGCTCCTGTAACCAGTCAGGACACATCTATACAAAGAATTTGAAGACCAGCTCCTGTAACAGGTCAGGTAATCATTTTTTCTTTTGCAGGTACGCAAGTTCTCGCTAAAGAATCTCTTATGCGATTGACATCCAGATGGCATCTATAAGCCCATCCACCCATTCATCATCTCTCAGCATGGCATCTATAAGCCCATCATCATATCCATCAATCTCCAAATGGCATCTGTAAGCCCATTCCACCATCACACTGCTACTATGTGAGCGCAAATTTCTGGGCACTCTAGTGTTCAATCATCTTCCACCTTCGGATTATGAAAGGCACGTCAGCCAATCTGCATCCTCAGGTCTAAGAAGATTGAACAGGGGCAACTGTTGTACCCCAAAATTTGCCCTCCCATATTTCTCAAAATATTTCAAGAAAAATTCACAAGTCCAACCCGGCGCGTCATATTCAGGTGTTCTTTCGCCAAGATATCTCTGACAACGTATTTTCTAATTCAGGTTCGGCTCAAGAGTCAATTCTTTAAAGAAGGTATCCGAATGTGCGAGTTTTCTTGAAGAAATATGGTGAAAAAGTGTGCTGAAAGTGCAGTTTTTACGCGCTAAAAAATTCATAACTTGAAGATCGTGACTCATTTTGAACCCGTTCCGGTGGCCAAAATTCCGACTTGACATTATCTAAGTTTTCATCTCTCACGGATGGAAGCCAATTTCGATCAGAAGGTCTTCAAAAATGTGGATTTATCAAGTATTTTCATACAGAAAATTTGTGACAGAAGTTTATTTGCGTCATGTTCAGAAAATCATAACTTGGCCGATTTTCATCGTATCGAGCTGGTTTTGGCGCCAAAATTTCACAAATTGAGTTGGCTACATTTTCACAGAAGGTATTGAGTTCAAACGGTATTCAAAAAGCCTTCGTTTTTTGCTCAGAGTGCGTGACACGCTGAAAATCCTGAATGCTGAATACTATTTCATCTGGGCCGAAACTTCGAAAATTCATAACTCGGTCAACTTTTATCGGATTGGACTCATATTTTTACACAAGGTCACTGACTCATAGATCTACATCTTTGCTTCAAAAGTCGAGACCAAATTATGCACCGATCAATACCAGTTTTTTATTGAAGAACGTGTCAGAGTCGACACTGAAGCCCAAAATAAGTTTGTCTGAGTTGAAACTTCAAAAATTCATAACTAATTCACCGTTTATCAGATTGAGTCGATTTTCGGACAGGAGTTAGTTCTCGATGTCGGCTACATTTTGTTTTCACATTTCAACTTCAAAAAATGCATTTAAGTCCCTGCGATTTAGCCTGGAAAGTGACGAATGCAAGTGAATATTGGAGACCCAATTGCACATTCAAAGCCCATTTGCTTTACCCTAGTTTCCATTATATAATCACCTTCTTTTCACACAAACCAAGGAGAAAAAAAAGAGGGGAGAAGGAGAAAATAAGAGAGAGAAAAAAACCTTGCCACAACACTGTTAGAATATCAAACTCTTTCAAGAACCCTAAAACCTTGAAATCCTTATTACAAATCCCTCTCTCACTACAAACAAGTCATCACAGTTACAAACCAACATCTCACTACTTCTTCAGTAAGGATAAGGGTGGCTTGATCTCCATGATCCAGTAAGGCATAAAAGCATTCAGGTCACTACTTTTCCAGTAAGGATAAGGTTGATTTGATCTCCATGATCAAAAGGGTATAATCATTCATACATGCCATATTGTGCCTAAACATTAAATTTCTTCATATATTGGCTTTATTTGCATTTTATGATTTTATTTAATGTGTTCGTGAGATTCAACACTGCAGATTTAGACAGAATCCCATGTAGGTTCATTAAGGAACGTTGAGGCCAAAAGCCAAATGGCCAAAAGCCAAAAGCCAAATGGCCAAAACAGAACATTTTACACATGACACCAATACATGGCGAGACAGACATCCTGAGAAGATTAAGGAACGTTGAGGCCAAAACGCAAATGGCCAAAAGCCAAAAGCCAAATGGCCAAAGTAGAACAACTTATGCATGATGAGGCCAGAACACAAATGGTCAAACCACTCCAATTCACCTCCAAAAAGGGGACAGAAACCCCCCAAGGTATTGTATTTTCTTTCTTTTCCTTATTTTATTTATTTCAATTATTTCTTTTTTTAATTAATTTCTTTAATTTAACTTATTTTCATAAAATATAAAAAATAGTAAAAAACAGAAAAGTCATAAAAATCAAAATATATTTATTTAATTAATATTTTTTGTAAATAAATTTCACTAATAATTAATTATTTATTTTTATAAATCAAAATTGCATGTAAATAATTAGATTAATTTTAGGTTTAATTTTAACATGTTTTTCTTAATAAATAAAAAAAATTAGAATTAGGGTTAATATTTTAATTTCATTTAATCTTTCTCATAAAAATACATAAAAAACATAAATACCAAAAACTCAAAAAAAAAAAATAATTTCTTTTTTCTCTTTAATTTCATTAGTTTAATCATTTAATTTAATTTCATTAAAAAGGGTCCAACGCCCTCGTTTCCAATTTTAATTCTTATTCGCGCATTTTTATTTATTTCCTTCTTTTAAATATTTATGTAACTCTCCCAAAGCCTTGTAAACTTAATTTCTCGCACTTTACTTTATTTCTTTATTTACTTTCCGTCAAATCGGGGCCTGGATTTTAATTTTGGCGATGTGGACCCGCACCTTTGTAATAGTTTAGGAACTTTAATTTCCGCAACTTTTTTAACTGTTAATAATTGCATGCAAGAATGAATGATAAAAATAAAAACAAACGCGTAGATCACCTATACCATGACAAGACAAAAATAAACGAATACGACACACAAATCACACACCACCCCTAGGGTACGCCTCACTGTTGCCTTGCCTCGAAAGGTGATCGTCGAGTAGAGGATGTTTTAGTAAGTCCTCATGATCCGGGAACCTGGCATGAGGGTAGCTTCTAAGGTATCTTCCTATTGCTCTGGTGATCACCATGTCCCGAACCTTCGAATTGACCCGAACACCTCCAACGGTTCTGCTACCTACCTCTCAATGGTGGGATGGCACTACTTTAAGGACATTTACACAGACGAATTCCTTAGGGTAGGTAGACGACTCTAGATACTTGCTCTAATTTCAAAACAAATTCAAAAATACTTTTCACACCGACACCTTTTCAAAAAGCTTTCGAAAGCAAATTTTTCAAACACTCTTGAGGACCGATACAAGAGTCGAACTGGAATTTTCAAAGAAACTTTTTAAAACCCACATTGAAAAGCAAACAAACCATTTTTTGAAAACATAATGAGCAAGTATCTAAGAGCCCATGGATAACCATGGATAGAAAGGGTGCTAACACCTTCCCTTTCTATAATCTACCTCCCGAACCGAGAGCAATCTCTTTAAGGAATTTTTCTGTGCTTTTGTCCTTTCCATTTGGAGAAAATAAAAGACGGTGGCGACTCTTGCTTCCGCGACATTTCGCGAACCAGCGTTAAACAGTCAGTTCCAGATCCACCGATCACACATAACATTTGTTTCCTTGCATAAAAAGCAGAAAATCTATATTTGGCCATCTTATCTGCACAAAATTTGCTGAAACACTAACAAACAAATTAAAACATTCAAAATTATTTTTTTACAATAAAATAACTTAAAATAAGTGTTTATCCTAATTAAAAGTAAAATAAAGGGTTTGAAAGTATCAATAAATGATATGAAATTTATACAAAAGTTAACACTTAACAACTCTCCCCAACTAAAATCTTTGATTGTCCCCAAATCAAAGGTAAACACTAAGATAACAAGATGAATTTAGAAAAACAAAATCAACAAGATCAATTTGGATGATTCAAACTCACAAGATGCGGTTACAACACAAATCAACTATTTTCAGAACCAAAGCATGATAATGAAATAAGTTCTAAACACAAACATCTAGCTATGCATAAATTAGTAACAACATGTTCATACTTGAATCAACTACTCTCCATCAACATAATATGGCTTATGTACCCAAGACAAGGGACAAATCAAACTCAATAGTAATGGTGCTAACATCCAGAGTAATTCATACATTCATCAAATAAGTCGAAAATAATATCAAGGAAACATAGATCACAAAAGGACTTTTCTTGGTTGTAATTGAGCTATGGTTAAAAACAAGGGATTATATATGTAAGTCCATTGAAACAAAAATGGGTAAAGATCATGAAGAGCATTTCACATATTCACAGCATTCATTCTTGCTTCATCCTTCTTTCTATCTCAACTTTTTATTTCTCTTTATCACAATGCACCCTTCTCTTTTCCTTTTTCTTTAATAATGCTTCTTTTCTTTTCTTCCTTTTTTTTATTTTAAGCATTTCTTAGAGGATTCATTGTGCCACAAATTATTTATTCCTTTATAACCAACATCCCCAAATTTAATCATTTATTTCTTTCTTTTTTTAACAAATGAATGCTCTTCAAACAAGGCTAATTCAAATAATTGGGTAAAGTGTTTATAAACAAGAAATTTTTTAGTATGAACACAACTACTAAGTGGTACACTTAGAAATTTGTTGGTTTTATGATAAATTAATTCCAAAAAATAAATTTTATTTAGAGCTCAAAAGGATTTACAAAGATTCACAAACTCACAAGGTTAGATGAAGCCCTTTTGGAAATGGTGGTAACTCTCATAATGCAGAAACAATGCCTTGATCACTTCTAAGTTTCCAAAATTTCTTCTCAGTAACAAGATTTAACATGAATCATTTGAGCTAAAACAACAATTACTAAAACTTTAACAATTTAGTGAACAATGGAAAGTCTCTCACATTTGTCGATATGTCCTAATGATTCAAACATGCACACATATTTACATAACAATGCATAACTATCTCTTTGCTTAAAGCCCTATTTTCATGATTATGCTAACATTCTACAAAACGGTAAAATAATACCTTATTTTCGCATTTCTTTGAGATTTGTATCATCACCACCCAAATCACGAGATTGATCGAGTCCCAAAGAATCAAACTTGCTCCTTGAGCACTTAACTTCAACATTTTTTTCAAAAACAAACGAAACACGGTATCTAATGCTCATACCATAATATAATACTACCAAGAACCATAATCTATCAAACTTTAATCAAAATAAGTTCTAAACAAAAAGGGGTACCAATACCCACTAAAAAGGGAAAATCCCAAATTACAACTACCAATTTTCTTTTTAAAACACAAACTCAAAACACAACTAATTGTTTCAACAATTAAAAATTTAAACACACTAACATAAAAACTAAAAATTAAACTTCTTCACTTTGTCGCCAAACTATTATTGCTCCATATTTTCATCGTTGTCATCACCATCTGTAATACGGTGGGAGAACAGACTTGGTGTTTTGCGTTTTATCGCAAATGTTACGGATAGCAAGAGTTGCCACCGACTTTTCTTTTATCCAATAAAGGAAAGAGTGAAAAGAACAGGAAAGACCTTTGAGAATTTTTCTTGAGTTCGGGGGGTAGGTTATGAAAAGGGAAGGTGTTAGCACCCTTTTCATCTGTAGTTATCTACGGGCTCTTAATTGTTAGCTCACTTTGAAAATGCTTTCCTGTTTGTGTATGTTTGAAAATATTTTGAAAATGCCTAAGTGCAGATATTTTGTAATGATTCTCGTATCGTTAAAAATGTATACAAAATGTTTATTTTGAAAATATTTGTTGAAATGGAGTGTTTGGAAAGATGTTTGATAATGCCAATGTATGTAAATTTTGTAATGATTCTCGTATCGTTGAGAATGTATACAAAATGTTTGTCTTGAAAAGTGTTTTGAAAATGGTTATTTTGAAAGTGTGACGTGTGGACATTGTTTTAGTTTGTGAGAAAGCGATAATGAGCGACCTACCTACTCAAAAAGTCTTTGTTCTTTTCCTCCCCCTTTAGATAGTGCTTACCTATCATTAGTTAGTAGAAAGTCCTATCATTGGATGTGAGGGACAGGCGTGGGTCATCATACAGTCATAGAAGGCAACTTGTAAGATACTTTAGCAATTGTCATAAGAGACTAAGGTCGTTTATCAAAAGCAACATCTAAGGGTCATCGAGGGACTTCGATCTTTTAATCGAGAGTTTTTGCTAAAGCATCCCACGTTCGTGGAACATGACTGTTTAAATCCGAGACAACAAGTGAGTTTAACCCTAGAGGTTCAAGTGTGCAAAGTGTTTTTATTTCAAGTATTTTATCTTGAATTAGGGTTTTGCTATGATTGATTTTAGTCTTGTCATACAAACCCTAATTACTAACGATAATAAGGAAAGCGGTAAATTATGGAATTTAAATGTCCTACGCTATTACAATGCTTTGGGAATGGGGGGTACGAATTTGTGAAATGGGAAGGAAAGCAATAAAACCTTAATTATCTATTACAGACCATGTACATAAAATAATAAAATTCACAAAAAATGTAAAGATGAAGAAAAGAGAAAAGAAATTATTTTGTGGTTTTTGATAGAAAAAAGATTTGATGACTAATTTAATTTAAATGAAAATTAATTTAAATATAGAAAAGAAAACCTATGTCTAAGTTAATTTAAAAAAGAAACTAATTGTTTAGAAAAAATAATATTTGATGTTTATGCCAATTTGGAAAATAATGTAAAATGAATAATAACATCTAATTCTAATATTTTAATTAACAAAATGAAATAAAGTGTTTAAATTAATTAAAATAAAACCTAAAAACTATTTTTTGTGATTTTATGATTTAAATATAATTTTTTGTATTTAAAATAAAAATGAAACAAAAAGAAAAAAATAAAGAAAATAAAATAAAAGAGATTGTGCATTTGGTATTGTGAAAGGAATTTTGAGGGTGTAAAAAAGAATACTGGGTCCAAAACTGATTTTTGTTTGAATCAGAAAAACAAAATAAAAATGAAGTGGGCCTACAAGTTAGTAAAAAGGGGGTGAAGAGTAGAAAAAATGTCAGGCCCAACAGAGAGCCCAACGCCTATTTTCAATCAAGCGTGGTTGGCTTTTTGAAATTGCATCATGTGTTTGCTCATCTGGAGCATTGGATCTTGTCATGTAATGATCAGATGGTGATGGAGATGGGTGCAGCGTGCGCGCCTGAAGCCTGTTTGCATTGAATCTAAAACAAATAAATGTGAAACAAATAAAAGGGTACCACTGAGGCTCGAAGCCAGGTCCTTATAGTCACAGGCGCGTGCTTTAACCACTAGGGTGGTGATACATCCAGTAGTTAAAGCACAAAGCAATAAATATATTACAAACTCCTACCTGAATGTAACTTCATCTCCTACATCGCACCAGTAAAAACAACAAGAATTTTGAAAATTCTAACTCCTTCATTTCTCAATAATTTCAAAAACTGTGAATACCAAACTTGTTCTAAATCTCAACATGAATTCAGCCATGTAAGAAACTTAAGCTAACACTCAAAGATGAACATAAATTTCTGTTGGTACCAAACTGAACCCTAATTTTTCTAAAACTTCAAATCCAAAATTCTCATTACTCAGGCAAGATAAATGAAATGTAAGCACATGGTTAGCTTCAGGGCATGATGTCTACATTTTTTATTCTAAAAGTAAACATTAATGATGCTTGTACAGAAAGTTCAAAGTTTAGAAAACTTACCTCAAAAGTGAGAATCATGTTTGGACTTGGAGCACTCTTGGAGGTGTTGTGATGATTTGGATAGCTTCACTAAACTCCTAGGAAGTTATTACAATGCTTACTTTTGATTGAGAGTGCCTGGATTCTTCTAGAGAAGTCAAGTTGCAGAGTTGAGTTTTTGAAAATGGAAGGTGAGGAAGATGATGTTACAGTGGTATAACAGGGTTTTGGATAGGTTCTATATGAGTTATAGAAGCTTTGTGAATGATTTAAAATGAAAATGCACGATTGGGTTAGGTGTTTGTATTTTAAGGTCAGAAGTTGCAACAATGGAGGATTTGTGTGCAAATTCTGATTTTAGGGAGTTTGAGAGAGTTATAGGGCTTGTGAACTCGTGTTTCGCTTGCAAATAAACTCTCTATTTATAGAGAAAAGATTAGAGGACAAGAGTTGATCAAGTTTACAAGTTGTGGAGTTATGGCTTGGTTGGATTGTAAGTGAAGGTACATGGCCATTTCATAGTTCCAATATGAGCATGGCCTAATTTTAGGGGTGATTTACAGGTTGTAGGTGGTTGCTTCTTGATTTGACATTGTGTATGTGCAGAAGAAACAATTGAGAGGCTCAAGGAGTTAACATTATGATTAAAGTTTGCTTTTCTAAAATGGAAGTCTTGGCTTTCTTCCCTTAATGGCAAAACGGTTTAGACAATGGCTCAAACACTTGGATGAAGGTTCAATCAATTATATAAACATTAAATTATGGTGAGATTTGCAAGTCAAGAGGCCTGCAAAGCAAGATTATGCAGCATAGCATGTAGATTGGATTATGTGTTCTTCACCAAAATGACTTGTAATTCAAGTTTATCACGCCAACTTCAAGTCTTCGAATCTCCTAGCTCAAAAATGATCTCTTCAAGTTCTTGGACATTTTGGAAAGCTTGAAACATTGTATACAACCTTCATGTTGACCACTTTGGCTAAATCAACTTGGAACTTGGTGAAAATTTTCTAAGAAGTTGGGACAAAAATCTGACCAAGCTTGTTGAAAATTTCACTAAGTGTTTTGATAAAAATGTCATGACTTCATGGGCCTATATCTCCTAATCCAAGCATTTTTTGGACATAAACCCTCCAGGACAAAGTTGTAGAATTCATCAAGCTCTACAACTTTCATGTTGAAAGTTTCTTTGAATCATCTTGCATCTAAGTGAAAAATAGTCATGAAGTAGTGATTTTATTAAGGCCAAAAACACTTAGAATTTTTCTAAGTATTGTAAATCTTGACTTTTTGTTGACTTTTCTTGACTTTGTTGATTCTTGTTGATCAAGTTTGATATTTTTGTAATTCTTGATCATTCTTGATCTTTGAAATTCAATGTTGACCAAAAAAGTTAAAGTTTGACTTTTTGTGTGACAGTTAACTTTTCATCAGTTGATTCAAATTTTCAACTATCAATCACTTGAGTCCTTAAGATCATGCTTCAAGTCATTAGGTCATGTACTAGGTCAAAAGTCAATGATCAGTCATTCTCAGTCAAAACCCTAATTATGACAATTTTTCCCCTTTGATGATCTGAGGGCTTTTCTTGAGGAATTGTGATCAACCCTTGATAAAATGATGATCATGACTTTAAAATGTTGATGTTGACCAAAAATCTTGAATTTTGACTGTATGTTTACCACAATTGACTTTTTACCCAATATAGCTGACTTTCAGTCATCTGAGCAATTGAATGAGCAAATTTGTGATGCAAGACTTAAATCTTGGTATGAGCATTATTGGAGACCTATAATTAACCATGAAAGTAACTTGAGACATTAGAAGTCCAATTTAACTTGTGAAAACCAAAACCCTAATTTGTGGTCTCAGTGCTTAAGAGGTGAGCTTGTTTGATCAACTCTTGAGAATTCTTAAGCATTGGATAACTTTTGTGAGAAATGTCTTAAATAAAAGGGAGGGGAAATTTTGGGGTACAACACCATCATTACCATCATGTGCTCCAACATGTGCTTCCCCCTCCGAAAAGAAATGGGGCGTGTCTACGGGCCAATTTCAAAAAGCATTGTACTCGGCTTGGGTAGGGACACAATTGTCTCCTAAGGGTTTGACTGATGCAGAAATAGTTTCTCCATGGAGTCATGAAGGAAGCTTCCGGACCTTCGATGAGCTTCCAACATGTCCCAAATGTAATTGCAGGTCTCCTTCATCCTAGGATCCCAATTAGTATAATCAAGACCCTCATATGCCTCTCGAGCACCAGATGACTCACACACAACATTCTTCTTCTTCCTTTTCATGGACAATTTTCCCAAGCAATAACGACCAAGATAGTCATCATCTATGATACCCCTTAATTTTTCATTGACCTCCTCAGGCATCAAAATTCCTTTGTCTAGGCACATAGAAGTTATTAGACAAGGGAAAGAAATAAGTACACGAGAATTTACCTCTTTTGTCTTTGTGCTCTCGACAAATTGCCTCATTTCTTTTGAAATAATTCCGGCCACATCCACCGACCGGTCCTCCAGGATACACTGCACAAGTAAAGCAACATCAATGGGAATGGTTGACTTGTGAAGTTTTGGTTTGATGTTGTTCAGAATCAACAGGATCACAGTTTGAGCTTCAGGAGTCATATCTTCGTGATTGTATCTAAAAGGAATGCCCACTGCATCTAATTCCACACTTCTCCCCTCAAGCAAAATTGCACTGGAAATAGAGTCGTGATTTCTCAATTTTCCCAACTCTCTGTTGAATTCATCAATTTCATGAACGGACAAGTGGAGAGGGTTCCCCAAGAAGTTGTTAATCGAGTTCTTGTAAAATTGCAAAGCTTTCCCTCTTACCGCAGTTCTGAAAAGAAATTGCTCCCCCTCAGCCGGAAGAGCATTTGCATAAAATTCTCTTACCAAATCATAGCTAATCTTGTCAACTGAATCGATAAGCACATCCCATTTTTCCTCAGAAAAATCTACATAGGATTCTTATATGGTCCATGGGTGTCAATAGCAAACTTCTCATAAATGAATTGTCTTCCCACAAGCATGTTGAATCTTTCTTCGGCCTCCGAGCTTATAAACTTGCGCTCATCAAAGCTCTGCAGTTGGCTAGAGCTATTACCTGCGGTCTCCCTAACAGTTTTCAAGCGGAAAGCTTTTTTGGGACCCATCTGCAAGACATGAAACCAACACAAAACAACAGAGCATTCTTCTTGTTAAAGATCAAAATAATCCAATTCTCAGAATTCAGATGAAAAAACAAATATGTTGCTACTGACTTGCATCGTCAGGCGATGCTTCCTGTTGTCGGGTGACAGCCTGTGAATTCTTTAAAATTCTACAGATTTCACATGAACAAAATAAAGGTGTTGCTACTGACTTGCATCGACGGGCGATGCGTCCTGACGTCGGGAAACAGCCTACGAATTTTTCAAAATTTTGCATATTTCACAATAATATCTCATGCCCTAAAACCAATTATAAGCAATTTTCAAGCATTCTAATAGTGAATGATGATTGTTAACAATTTCTAACCACATGCATAATCATTACATTCATCAAATCAAAAATTCCTAAACCTAGTTTTTCTCAACAATATAAAACCTACCCCTTTCTAATCACAAATAAAAGAGGAGAAAAAATTACCTTAGATTCTTGGAATGAGGAATGAAGGTGCAAGGTGAACAATTGGAGAACAGTTTAAGGAATAGGAGAGCAATGGAGGCAATGGCAAAAATTAGGTCAGAATTGTTTTATGAAACAATGTTAACCCGTGGGTCTTTTTGAACCTATAAAAAAATTAAGTAAAAACACACAGCAGAAGTGCGCTGTAAAATCAGCGCCGCTCGGCGGCAACTTCAATCTCACGACGATCCTAGGCAGAAACAGAACAAAAATTTCTGCTGCAGAATTTGTTCCATAATTCTGTTCTGAAGCAGATTAATGAAAATAACACACATAAAACATAAATACTTACAGTGTTAGGGTGCCTCCTAACAAGCGCGTTGTTTAACTTTGTTTCGAGATCGACGGTCTACGGTGATTTCACAAATCACCAAGATGGACCACACTTGTTTCGCGAATTACCTCATCTCCAAGGTATACTTTCAACCGTTGGACGTTCACAATCCAAACATCCTTTGAGATATGATATTCTAACACAATTGCTCCATACTGCTTAACATCTTTTACCAAGAAAGGCTCCGACCATTTTGACTTTAATTTTCCCGGAAATAACTTTAACCGAGAATTGAACAATAAATCCAATTGACCAACTTCAAAATGGTTTGGACTTATTTTCTTATCATGATACTTCTTGACTTTGTCTTTGTAAATCCTAGAAGATTCATAAGCATGCAATCTCAACTCATCCAATTCATGTAACTCTTCCTTCCTCTTCGAGCCAGCTTGATCTTGATCAAAACTCAAAAACTCCAATGCCCAAAAAGCCTTATGTTCAAGTTCCACAGGAACATGGCATGATTTCCCGTAAACCATTTGAAATGGAGTAAGACCCGTTGGAGCTTTGAATGTCATACGATATGCCCAAAGAGCTTTATCCAACTTTAAAGACCAATCTTTTCTTGACGAAGAAACGGTTTTCCCGGTTTGACGCTTCATCTTGGCCATTAGTTTGAGGATGATACGGTGTAGCAACCTTGTGCTTAACTCCATAATGCTCCAAAGCTCTCTTCAATTGGGAATTACAAAAATGTGAACCTCCATCACTTATCAAAACTCTTGGAGTACCAAAACGCATGGAGATGTTTTTCTTTAAAGAATTTAATCATAGTCTTGGCATCTTCTTTTAGAGATGCTACTGCCTCAACCCACTTTGACATGTAATCCACTGCTACCAGTATGTATTCATTAGAAAATGAGGAAGTAAATGGGCCAACAAAGTCTATTCCCAAACAATCAAATACCTCCACTTCAAGCATGTTTTGACGAGGCATTTCATGTCTTTTTGTTATTCCTCCAAGTCTTTGGCAACTGTCATAACTTTTCGCATGTTCAAAAGCATATTTAAACAATGATGGCCAATAAAACCCGAACTCTTTGGCCTTTGTTGTTGTCCGATCACCATTAAAATTTCCACCATAAGGGGAATTATGATAATGCCATAAGATGCTTTTTCCTTCTTCCTTGGTTATACATCTCCTCAACAAATTATTCACCCCTAATTTTAATAAATAGGATTCATCCCACACAAACTACTTTGCATCTCTAAGAAACTATTTTCTTTTGTTGAGCATTGAAATCTTCCAGAATGACACCTGTAGCTTTGAAATTTGCCAAATTTGCGAACCAAGGTCTTTCTTGAACCATCATTAGTTGCTCATCCGGGAATGATTCCTCTACTTATTTTTCATTAATTGTGACCTCTATATTGACCAAATGGGATAAATGATCTGCTACCAAGTTTTCGGATCCTTTCTTATCGTGAATTTCAAGATCAAATTCTTGCAACAAAAGGATCCATCGAATAAGCCTTTATTTTGAATCAAGCTTGGTAAGAAAATATTTTATAACCGCATGATCGGTGTGGACTACATCCTTTGACCCAATGAGGAAGGGTCTAAATTTTTCCAATGCATACACTATAGCTAACAATTCTTTTTCAGTTGTTGCATAGTTAATTTGTGCTTCATTAAGAACTTTGCTAGGATAGTGTATAGCATGAAATTTTTTTCCTTTTCTTTTACCAAGAACCTCACCAATGGCATAATCGCTAGCATCACACATCAGTTCAAAATCCATTGTCAAATTTGGTGCTACGATTATGGGTGCGGTTGTCAATGTTTGTTTCAAATTGTTAAAAGTTATCAAACAAGAATCGTCGAAAATAAAAGACTTATCTTTGTTGAGAAAGTTGCTCAATGGTCTTGCAATTTTGGAAAAGTATTTGACAAATCTTCAGTAGAAGCTCGCATGACCCAAAAACCTTCGGATTCCTTTCACATTCAATGGTGGTGGCAATTTCTCGATAACCTCCATTTTTGCCTTGTCAACTTTGAGCCCCTTGGATGAAACTTTGTGACCAAGAACAATGCCCTCGGTAACCATGATGTTAAATTTCTACCAATTAAGAACTAAGTTGGATTCCACACACCTCTTCAAAATGGTGTCCAAATTTTTCAAACAAAGATCAAAAGATGCCCCGAAAACGGAAAAGTCATCCATGAAAACTTCCATAGTCTTCTCAATAAGATCAGAAATGCATACACCTTTGAAAATTTGTCGGTGCATTGCAAAAACTAAAGGGCATCCTCCTATACGCAAAAACTCCAAACAGACAAGTGAAAGTCGTTTTCTCATGATCTTCTGGATTCACCGAAATTTGGTTATACCCGGAATACCCATCCAAAAAACAATAGAACTCTTGGCCCGATACCCTTTATAGCATTTGATCCATAAAAGGAATATGAAATGTTTCCTAGTTTCTTGATTAAGCCTCTGGTAATCGATACACATTCGCCATCCCGTTAAGGTTCTTGTCGGAATCAATTCATTCTTTTCATTTCTTATTACAGTCATTCCACCCTTTTTGGAACCACATGCACCAGACTCACCCAAGTACTATCGGAAATAGGATAAATCATCCTGGCATCCAATAGTTTCACAACTTCCTTTCTCACGACCTCTTTCATTGTCGAATTCAATTTTCGTTGAGGTTGAGCTACGTGTTTGAAATTCTCTTCCATAAAAATCTTGTGCATACAATAAGCCAGGCTTATGACTTTTAAATTTGCTAAACCCAGCCTATTGTACTTTTATTTTATTTTAAAACTTGAACTAAACAATGCTCATCCTTCTCTGATAAAGCATTGCTAGTGATTACCGGTTTGTTACCACCATCATCAAGAAATGCATACTTTAAGTGATACGGTAACATCTTCAATTCAATTTTGGACTCTTCTTCTGTAGATTCCTTCTTCAAAATTTCAACTTCTTCCTCCCATGATTGAACTTCTTCTAAATCTTCAAGTTCCTTCACATATTCTTCTAATTCCCTTTCTTCATGAACATCAAGAACTTGAATAATATTATTCAATGTTCTCTAAAGAGGTGTTGAAAGATGAACTTCACTAGGAACATACCAAATAGCTTCTTCAATAGCATAAACTTTAAAACAAGCTCCCTTATCATTAGAATGTTTCATAGCTTCAAAGAGATTAAAACTTACTTCTTCATCTTGAAATCGGACCTTCATCAAACCATCATCGATGTCAATCATCATTCTTGCAGTCTTCATGAATGGTTGGCCAAGAATCAAAGGTGCATCATGGTCTTCCTCCATATCAATCACAACAAAATCAACCGGGAAGAAAAATTTATCCATTTTCACTAGCAAATCTTGAGCTACACCATAAGAACGGGTAATGGATTTGTCGGCTAGTTAAAGTGTCATATTTGTTGACTTCATCTCGATGTTCGGCAATCTTTTCACAATAGACAAAGGAATCAAATTAATGCTAGAACCCAAATCAATCAATCCCTCACCTACATAAATATCACCAATGGTAACCGAAAAAGTAACCCTTCCCGGATCGCTTTCATTCTTCGGTAGAGTTCGTTGAATGATAGCACTACAACTTGCATCAACCATGATAACTTCTTGATCCGTTGATCTTCTTTTTTTGTAAGGATATAATTCATGAACTTTGCATACTTTGGCATTTATTCCATAGCTTCGGAAAATGGAATGTTTGTTTGCAATTGCTTAAAGATACCCATGAGTCTAGCATAGTGCCTAGCATTATCCTTCTTGGAAGGAGCATGAGGATATGGTAAATTTTGAATCGGTAAAGTAGCAACTTTCTCCTTTTTTTTATTTTTAACTTCTCATTTCCAAGTAACTCCTCCTCATGATTATCTTCTATTACAATCTCTTCTTCAAGCTCTTTTTCTTCTACAACTTCCTCAATTTCAATTTCTTTACCAACCCCATTTACCACTCCTAGTTAATATTGCCTTGCAATTCTCCTTAGGATTAGATTGAGTATATGCTGAAAATGATGATCTGGAATTTTGATCGGCCAATTGCTTGGCTAGTTGCCCCACTTGAGTCTCCAATTTTTTTATAGACGCTTCATTACTCTTTTGATTTGCCATAGATGCTTGCATGAATTGAGCAAGAGTGTCTTGTAAGTTTGAGCTTCTAGCTTAAGGTTGTGAATTTTGATTTGTGTTTTGATAAGAACTTTGTCTATTTTAATTGTTGGCATCTTGTCTCCACCCTTGTTGATAACCTTGGTTATTTCTTTGATGATAACCTTGGTTATTTTGATATGGTTGACTTTGTTGGTATCCTTGATCTTGATTTCCCATTTAATTATCTTCCTCTTCAAGTGGAGGATAAAATTTGGTTCGATGATCACCCTTGCATAACTCATAAAAAGAAATTTGTTGTATTTGATTGCTAGGTATTTCTTGCATTTTCCTTAGTTGTTGAGGGAGCTTTTCCATTTTCTTTGTTAATTCTACCACTTGTTGAGCGAACAATTTGTTTTGGGCTAAAAGAGCTTCATTTGATCTTGAATCACTTGCCTCCTCTCTCTTTTGAACCGTACTTCAATCATGTTAGACTTGGTGGTTGTTTCTTGCCATTCTTTCAATAATTTCAACCACCTCTTGCATTGTCTTTGCTATAAGTGATCCTCCTTCCGTAGCATCTAACAAAAGCTTTGGTTGTGGTTGTAATCCATTTCTAAAAATATGCATTTGGGTAATGGCATCAAAACCATGACTCGGACATTTTCTCAACATAGATTTATACCTTTCCCAAGCTTCATTCAATGACTCGACTCCACCTTGAGAGAACACTGATATAGCCATTTTAACTTCCAAGAAACGTGATTGTGGGAAAAACCTTTCAATAAATTTTTCTTCAAGCCTATTCCAATCCGTCATGAGTTGATTAGGTTGGTCAGGATAACAATCCTTAACTTTACCGATCAACGAATATGGAAATAATCTTTTAAACATTTATTCTTTATCCTCCACTGGAGCTCCTATAGCCCCCGCTATCTCATATAATTTTGTGAGATGAGTGTAAGGGTCTTCGTGATCCAACCCAGTGAAAGGGTTATGATACAACAGTTGTATAATTCCAGTTTTCATTTCTGAGTGCCTTTGGTCTGCATTTCTAGAAAACTGAGCATTCAACCTTGGACTATTTGCACAGGGATCTCTTGGTGGATTTGCTGCCATAACTTCTTATATATCTTGGTTAAAAGGTATATCATAAGTGGACACTTCTCCTCTTTCTCTTCTTTAGCTTCCTCCTTCGTCTAGTCTTGCTATTAAGTTTTCTGCAAGTCCTTTCGATTTCAGGGTCAAATAGGAGTTGATCTTCAGAAGTACTTCCTCGAATAAACTAAAGTCTGAAAACACTAACAAAACAAGTGAAAAACAAAAGATATTATTAACATAAAATAACTTAAAACACTTAAACTATTGTAATGCTTTCAATAGTCAAACTCCAATCCCCGACAACGGCGCCATTTTGTTGTAGAATATTTTCAACACAAATTTATATTATCATTTTCCTCATGGAATGGTGTGATATTAATGTTGTTCTATAGTTTTAGTGACATTAAGTGTTTGAATCATAAACAAAGTTTTGGTATTTGCTTTTAGTAACAAAAGATTAAGTTTCATGCATTAGATGGTGATTTGGATAAAATAGGGGTTTTTTGTTTGAAAATGATTGTTTTGATAAAAGACATGTCAAGATTAGTTTTCATTAACCTATTCCAAATATATTCAATTAATCACGCTTATGAACTAATTAATGATCGATACATTCATGCATCCTCTCAACATTTCTCATGTCTATGCAATATTGTGAGTATTATCATGTTAATCATTAAATGATCTCTCAACTTAACTATTAACATGATAATCTTTAATGCTTGATACAAGTGAATACTAACTCACAAATCTATGTCTAGAGCTTGTTTATTAGTATATGAATATATTAGGTCAAGTTTAGAACTTACTTCTCAATAATAAACCAAACCGTAAAAAGAACAATGATAATAAAGATATTCAACGTGTATTAATCATCAACCAAGTTCATATACAAAATGATTAAAAGAAATACATAAAGTCTAGGTTAACTACTTCTAACCTTGACACAAAAGATGCTTAGCTACTCATGGTCATGATACGTTGATCAAATAATAAATAATGAATATTGATGAACATCAATCTTCAAGTCTCCTTGATTCAAGATACAAGAATTTATTTTCTTCTCTCCCAAAAAATAAGAACAAGGGTTTCTATGTTATGATATGTAGAACAAGGGTTTATATGTTATGATATGTAGAACAAGGGTTTTTATTCCCTTAATCAGGTTTTTCTTCCCTCCAAGTATAAAAGTTGGTGAAAATTTTCCCCAAAGTGTGGCAAAAGTAGCCAAAAAGTATGGCCATCTGCACACCATTATCGTGCGACCATAAAGCATCGTCGGGTGACGCTAGATAGATGCACACGTGACCGTCTAGGCATGATACACAAGTAGGAAAGTATCTACCATTGTCGGGCGACAAGGATGCTTCGCCGGGTGATCCTTCTTTCGCCAGGAGATCCAGGGGAAAAGCATTACAGAAGCGAAACAAAAAATCCACCCTTTCTTCACAATTTTCACCGGGCGATACATCTTGTCGCTGGGAGATCCTTTGCAGAAAAAAAATATTTTTTTCCTTGCATAAAAAGCAAAAAATCTATATTTGGCCATCTTATCTGTACAAAATTTGCTGAAACACTAACAAACAAATTAAAACATTCAAAATTATTTGTATACAACAAAATGACTTAAAATAAGTGTTTATCCTACTAAAAGTAAAATAAAGGGTTTGAAAGTGTCAATAAATGATATGAAATTTATACAAAAGTTGACACTTAACAAGAGCCTAGTTCTTGAGAATTTGCTAACTATTGTGCTATTTGCCCCATCTGAACCTCTAGATTTTTAATAGAAGCAGAAGTGTTCTTCTAATTGTTTCTTGTTTCTTCTTGGAATTGAATATTGTGAGCTGCCATATTTTTAATTGCTAATTCCCAACCTGCTTTCTTAGGAGCTTGTTGTTGTTGCTGCTAATATTGGTTCTGATATTGGCCATGACCCTGTTGTGGAACATTTCCTTTCTGATCCCTCCAGAAAAAGTTTGGATGATTCTTCCACCCGAGATTGTAAGTATTTGAATAGGGATTATTCTGTTTCAAGAACTTTATATCTTTAATTTTATGTGGAGTTGCAAATTAATGTACAATATTGTGTGGTCACTAAAAATTTCACAAACAACATTTTGTGCCTATTGAACCTGAGCTACCTGTTGAGTACCTAGGTTCAATGCTTTGAGCTTTTTATCCACTTCTATAACAACAATTTATTCAATTTTGAGTTGTTTGTTGGTTTCCAACTTCAAATCAATTACTCCTTCTGGTTTTCTTGCAACCTAGTCATACAGTTCCAAATGCTCGTTTGTAGCAATTGCTTCAATTATCTTCTTAATACCAGTGGCTGTTGAAAACTGGATGAGCCACCAGCTGCTGGGTCAATTAACTACTTTGTCTTAATTCTAAGACCATTAACAAACATTTTCATATGCTTAGTCTGATCCAAATTGTGAGTAGGACAAGCCACTAGGAGTCTTTTGAATCTTTTATAAGCATCCCCTAACGACTCACCCTCTTTCTGCTTGATGTTGAGGTCTCGTATCTTTTTCTCATGAACACTAACGCTGGGAAGTACTCATTCAAGAAATTAGTTTCCATCTCTTCTCAAGAATTAATACTACTAGCCAGAAGGGAATAAAACCATTCTTCAGCCTCATCCACTAAAGTAAACAAATACATTCTCAATTTATTTGCTTCATCAGTGTGTCCATCAATCTTCAAGGTGGTGCTCATGGTTAGGAATCTTTACAAGTTCTTATTCGCATCTTCATTTACCCTTCCAGAGAAGGATCTCCTATCGAGCTAAGTGATACTGCTCGGATGTAGTTGATAGTTTGGCACATTCACCGGTTGGTTTACAATTGTCAATCGACCAGTCGGTGCATTTATCCCACCATAGTCACCAAGGAGCCTCTCAAGTGGCGGTGAATTTTCACCCATTGGTCTTTCTTCTTCTTATTCTGACTCTGACTATTTGTGATCTGAAATATGCTCTGAATCAAAATCTTAATGAGCTTAAATATGTTCTTTTTTAGAGGCCAGCTTGGCTAATCGATCTTGTCTGCGTTTGGCATGAAAAGTTCTTCCGATCTCTGCGTCAAAAGGAAATTCAACTGAGGGATAAAAAGATTAGAGACAAATGAGAAAGTATAAAATAATAGTAATAAATCAAAAATAACAGAAATTAAATTTTGGTTACAGAGCAACAAAATTTCAATTGAACTACAATTAGAACTCTATAATTTGGCACTCCCCGGAAGCGGTGTCAAAAACTTGATCGGAAAAATAACAAATGTACTATTTTTGCCTCTATAGTAATAAGGGATAAATTCACCGAATATCGACCTCAAGGACTATGTATAGATATCGAGTTCAATTTGTGGTTCAATTAAAAAAAACTACAAGTGGCTTTGTTTTGAAAATTATAATTAACAATGAGTAAAAATAAGCAGAGTAATAAATTGGCTTTTTCACAGATATGAGGAACATGCTAGGGTAAAGTGTATGTTTTTTCCTGTAATAGCCTTGAATCCTGATTTCTTCAACAAGTTCATAATATTCAATTACCAGATTTCTAGTTTATTTTCCCCTAAATCCTTAGTGGAAAAACCTTTGATTATCCATCCTAATGTCTAAGTCCTTAGAGAATTATGATGAAATCAAGTCTTGGTTTTATCAAGAATTAACTGGTAACTATAGGGGTATCCCTAGTCCTAAGTGATATCTACTATAGTTTAATCGTACAAAAACCCTAACAACAGCGGTCCAGCTAATTGTTAATCTTAAATCAATTCTTATTGGTTCGATAAAGAAAGCGTTAAAAACTGTGTATGATCAAATTGAGTATGAAAAACAAATATATTACTGATAGGAATTCAAAATCATTACAAAATCAAATCAAGGACACCCCCTAGCATTAGGGAATTTAGCTACTCATATTGTTCAAAGTAATTTTAGAATAAAAATTAGACATTACAAATTGATGGTGAACTTTGATCTTCAATTGCTTCCGCTCATGAAAAGTCTCTCTTCTCCAACAATTGCATAGGATTCAATCTTCAATCGTCAAATTCTTTGTGTCCATAAAAACGTCCTCCATTTATCGTAAAAACTCTCATAAATAGTGAAAATTCATTGGTCTCGGTCCGAAATGTCCAAAACGTCCCTCCAGGTCATAAATAGTGAAAAATCACAAAAAAAACAAAAATCAGCGCCTGAGCCAACACGGCCCGTGTCAGCTGACACGGGTGACCGTGTTGGCCCTCTAAACTCCCCATTCAATCTTTCAAGTTTCAGACCTGATGACATGGGTGGTCGTGTCAGGTGACACAAGTGGCCATGTCATCCTCCTGACTTATCCCTTTGGCCATGCTCCCATCCTGTCACGGGTGGCCGTGTCAGGTGACACGGGTGGCCGTGTCAGGCCTCCTGTAATATGCTTCATTCTTTCCCGAAATTGTGGATTTCTTCACTTTTTTGCACTGAGTCCTTTGGGTCTTCTACCTGAACTTGGAGACACTCACAAACAACAAACCAAAGTATAAAATGCGGAAATACTTGAAATAAAACTGAAAACCAAAAAATGCGGAGATAACTCAAGAAACATGAAATCGACTCAAATAGTAACAAAATATGAACTAAAGTGCTACAGATTACCTGAAATATCGTCGAACAAGTGACAGAAACATAATAAAAATGGTGATCGATAAAGATTCCACAAGTCCATCTACTTTCACAGTGTTGATATCATGGACTCCTTCAATGATAGTCACTTTCATGTTAAACCTTTTTGAAAGAGATTTGGGGATTTTTTGACCAGTTTAGCTTTTGATATCTTCTCTCCTTTCTTGTTCATTTTACCAGAAAGTATCTTCCATGAATCTCACCCAGAGTAAGAGCAGGATGCCTGCTCTGATACCAATAAAAAATTATGATATTCAAATCTCAGATGTCCTAAGAGATGTCGAGACACTGATTTTTGAACATAAATAGAATGGCAAGGTATAACAATAAAACAGTGCAAGAAAGTAAAGGAACACACAAAATTGTTAACCAAGTTTGGTGTACAACAACACCTACTATGAGGGCTACCAAGTCAGGAAGGAAGTCCACTAAATAGTATCAATTCAAAGTTAAACTCCTCCATTTACAACTTATCACTTAATCACTACTCGTGTTATACTTCTACCTAAGACACACCTAGGTATGAGACCCCTCTTACTTCCATTCCTATCACTACAGTGAATAAAAACAGTTCTTGAATTTAGAAGACACTCTTCAAAGACAGATAATCACTTTATGCTTAAAAGCTTAAGAATAATTAACAATACTTACAACTCAATAAGAGACAGTCTTACTCTTCTATCAAAGTGATATTAGAGAGACTTACAATTAACAAAACAATCTTAATACATTCACTAAGATTTAGTGTTCAAACACCAGACAAGACCAATTAAAATCACGTTCTACAACGCTATAAAATACACTATTATTCTACACTTGTATTAGGGTTGAAGCCTTCCTTTTATAACCTTGAATGAGCTGAATATGGGCTTCAAAAACGCAATTGATCTGTTGTGGAAAATCAGCAGAAACTTTTGCATAAAAATAGGACTTCAATGATTTGTTTCCTAAAATGTCCTAACATTTAATGAAACAAATTATTCTTCTAAATACAGGCGGAATCTCTGATTTTTCATTCTTGAAAGACACGTATAATATCCTAATATTCTCAGAATATTCAGAATCAGTTAAAACATAATAAATCCAAGTGAACATCTATAACAGACAAGATGTCAAATAAATTGGATAGGACATCGTGTCCAACATGTTCTCACTGCAAATATAAAATATTTTTTTTAACATATTACTGTCAAATTAATTTTACTAAAATTAATGTCAATCATAAAAATAAAAAATTAACACATAATATCGCTTCCTTTATTGATTTGAAAATGCATCAATTATTCAATTTCATTTAGAAAAAAATTTACATTTTCAATATAGATTAAGATTTTTTAATATTATCTCTGTTTTACTTATATGCATATCCTCTTGCTAGTATACATAACACTTTAATTTATTCTTTACTTTATATTTGATGCTATATAATAAAATATCACCATATCTGGACAGCTAGTGGTTTTGGATATGCTCATTTTCTTAAAGATCGAATAGAATAATTTACAAAGAATATCAAATCAAATTAATTATCATGATCACAACACAAATACAACCTCGTTAAGCAAAGGAAACCCTCATGAATTTACATTGAGCTAAAAGTAACTACACACAAGTGTTTTAGATACCATATTTGACTAAGAAAAACCTTAAACAAACAATATGAACACTATATATTTACTGTGATTTGTACACTATTTTCACTCAATATGAACACTACATCAAATTAAACGAAAAGAATCACACATAAGTGATTTGAACAATTTGTAGTCATGGATATCTGATTCTCATCACTTTGATTCTAGGAGTTTACTCACTATCGATATTCCTATACTATTCATCCATTAAAAGTTTATTCCGCCAAATGACCTAAAGAATCAAAGACTTTTCCTAGTCATCGATTACTTTAACAATTATCACAAGCCATTTTGGGAGTATTACGTACCCGCAATCTTATCACACTCGAGGATTCGGTTTCATGAGTCAATAGTCAATTTAGACATTTGAAAGTGTGTAAATGTTTATCTAGTGAAACTTATGGTTTCAACTTTATATTTATAAAACGAGTAGTGATACGATGTACACTTTCAATACTCATGCGTCCACATTTAATACTTTTTACTTAGTACAACATTCTATACTTTATTTTCTCTCTCTATACATATATATCATATCAACAACTTATCACATTTATCACATGATAAGCTGGTGTAAACACTCGTATGAGATGTACATCACATCTGATGGCGCAGCAAAAACGGTTATTTTCACGGTTATTTTCAAGACAAGTAACACAAAAATGAGAATGAGAAAAAAATCAGAAGAGGGAAATATTATTAAAATTGAATTAATTTTTTACAAATACAGGTTACATTCTTTATATAAAATCATATAATTACTTATTAATTTTTAGTTAGTAGTCACATACCACTATGTCAAACAAGGGATTAGACAGCGCTTTTTTAGACCTTTAACAGCGCTGTTAAAATCTCCGCTGCTAAAGGTATAGACAGCGCTTATGTAATTTCAAAAACGCTGCTATAGGTACCTCTTTAGCAGCGCTTACACTTTAGACAGCACTTTTAATGTAGAACTTTAGACAGCGCTTGGTAAAAGCGTTGTTTATTCCCCCCCGCCCCTTTAGCAGCGGTTTTCCTTATTATTTTTTAATATAATTTTTTTCTAACACTTTAGACAGCGCTTCTCATTAAAAGCGCTGTCTATTCCCCCCCTTTAGCAGCGCTTTTTCTTATTATTTTTTTAAATATAATTTTTTTTCATTTAAAACAAAACGCTGCCTATCAAATTTAATCTCATCATTTTTGCACCATAATTTATAGCTTCACTATAACATTTTAAACAACAACAACGTCAATATACCACAATGAAACAATATTATAAAAACATCAATATTCATCTCTTCAATCCTTTTTGCACAATATACACAACAACAACAACAACATTAGTATATACAACAATGAAACAAAATCAACAATGAATTATAAAATAACTCTATCTTCTACATCGAGTTGCACCTATATAACCTAAAACAAAATCAAAAAATCAAAATGCATACAAGTTACCAAATAACAACAACAAAAACAATAATATTGTAACACAACTATAACGACATATATTATATTCTCAAAACTCAAAGTTATACCTTATAATAAAACTCTCAACTCCATAACAAATTGGCATCAATCCTCCATAAGTTCATCCAATTGATCTTTTGAGTATGAAGCACACTTGAATTTATCAAAGTACTACATAATAATATAACATAGTATGATTTAATTAAAATACTAAGTCATTTTATGAGAAATATTAAAATAATTCCTAAGTTAGAAATTCATACCGTGGATGGAATCTCTAATCGGTCCAAAAGAATAGTTCTTTCATAAACCTCAACATAAAATAACCGCAATCTACACCATTGCGCTGACGAGGACACTACACATGGAAAGAAAATACAGATATACATCAAGATATACATCTTAACTTGTTTTATCAAGTATCATCGCTATATAATCAAAATTGTGAAAATCTATACCTCCACTTTGATCCAAGAAATATTGTTGACTCTACTCCTTGGTACTTGAATATCTCTTTGTGCTCGAAAACTTTGTAGAATGCTATAATAAAATAATAATGAATATTTAGAACTATCGTACATAAATAATTAAATATACACAGTAATATTTTGGAACAATCTCACTTACGTGTCAATCGTCTTCTTCATATCTGGGTATGTTGTCCAATCATTGCCCAATGAATCTAGATAATATACAATTTCTCTCACAGGATTAATTGCAACCAATAACCAGTGTCCACTGGAATATTAAATAAAGGTTAGATGGAAATTTTCTGCACAACGTTAAAAAAACGAAAAATTATAATAGAGGAAATTTAGAATAAAAATCTTACTTGGGGCCAGTATTATATGGTAAAAAGAACAATTTTTCTGTATCTTTGTTGGCCATAAATAAACTGAGCACAAATGATATTACTTCATCTGGTTTTGAGTTGATTGACCCTGCATGGACAACGTTGGAATTTATGAAAGCGAATCTGGACTCCAATTCACGCGGGCGAATCAACTTGTCATACAAAAACCTTAAATAAAAACATCATTAACATTAATTATTCATTGAAATGAGTAAATAAATTATGCAATTAATTAAACAAAGTTGATTGGAGTATACCTGATGTATGTATTGATAACAGCGATGCCTAATGTCAAGTGTCCAAAAACTTCTTCCAAATCCTCCTTACCAATTGCTGTCATGCCTTCAGAACCATAAATCCCTTCATCCAGGGGTATAAGAGAAGTACCACCTTGTGAAATAGTTGTGAAGCTTATACATGTCTGAAGGCACGACCTATATTGTGAAGTAGTTTTCTTTCTAGCTCCGGTCCTCTTAGCAACACTCTTTATTTCTGTGGAAATGTTGCTAATTACAGGCTTCTTACCCCTACTTACAGCTTCAATCTCTTTAGCAGGAATAATCTAAATATCATAAAATTAGAGTGGTCAAGTATGGGACGACAAATTAACATTATCTAAGCATAAATATCATATAATTGTGTTGTACCTGTTTTTTTGCTGTCACTGACTCCTTTGGCCGCGTAATCCCTTTATCTTTTGGTTTGGGTTTTGTAGGAGTCTAACATTACCATGCAAAAAAAATGTAAGTAAAACGAACGTAAAAAATTTGAGTACTAAAAGGTTCATAACGGTTTTAATTATACCTTATCATCTATGCGAACGAGTCTTGACGGCCATGCAACAAACGCTTCTATTGCCTCTCCCACCAATGTTGCATCTGAAACTTCATATGGGATTGGTAATAACGCACCCTCCTCTAAAGCAATACCAATCGACACTTTCAAATATCCAGAAGGGAGCGGTTTATGATGAAGTACTTCTCCCAGAGTGTTATGGACTTTTCCCTTGCCAACCATGCGATAAGTTGGTGTCTCTAAAAAGAGTTGACAAGGTGAAATGCCCTAAAATCAATAATAAATATGACATCGTTAATGTGTATATATGTCAGTTAAATAAATTACACTAATTTAATTTCACAATAATATATGTAAGTACCTCGGGAATACTCGGTTGAGCTGCACAATTGACACTAGCTATGTCACTAGTTTCTTTAACACCCGAAGCTTCCCTTTCTGATTGGTACTGTCTTGCTTTTTCCTTCCTCAATTCAAGAACTTCAGCTTCTAATGCATCCAACCTTGCCTGCAGTTATTTATTGCTAGCAGATTTTGTCTTTGGGTTGTTCTTTTTCAAGGAGCTTGGAGTAACCCCATGTCCTTTACCCCTCACCCGACCAGAATACTCACGAACATCTAATGCTCGACTAAGTATGCTCCTGCAATCATCTGGTGGAGATGTAGACTGAGACAGACTCTCCTGAAATTCATATGAATATTGGAAAAACATGAATACTATATGTTAATAAAATTTTGATTTAATTAGAATTAATGTTATACTTACGCATTTTTCAAAAATTTGTTGTACATCTTCTTTAAGAACTCCATCCTTACCCACACGGGCAGCCTTCCACAAAACATGCTCCGGAAGAGATGTTTCAGAACTACTCTCCTCTTTTAACTACACATTAACACAAAAAACAAGCTCAGTTATAACTCTTGATGAACAAGTATATCATTGCAATTTGTAAATACTTACTATTTTTTATTCTAATCGTGCATATCCCAAACGCCCTTTTTTGTATGGATATGCGAGAGATGATGCTCTTTGACAATTTACGTCACTTATACTCTGAAATTTTGGGGTTTTCCGTTTGTCTTTAAAAACATCCCATTCTTTAACGGAAATCACACCTGCATATTCTGCTGGACGCTCTGCATCAAAAAAAATTTCGGCATCTCTAAGATATTTTCTGTTTAATTATGTTCTAAACCCTCTTAGTATTTTGCCGGCCAATCCAAGACAATAATCTTTTCTTGTGTCATCAATGTTGAAAGACCTCTACAAAAAACATACACAAAGTGCGTTAGTATAAGTAATTTAAAGACATAATTTAAAGTACCTGTATCTCACTCCAGATTTTGTTTTTAGCATCGTCCAGCTTATCATCTCTCCACTCATCACAAGTTATTGGAATTTCTCTCCTTACAATTGTACCAATGTAACTTGTCAATTTAGAACTGTTAGGCTCAATTAATTGGTCATTTGGACTCCAATGCACATCGTATTTTATACCTCTATCTCTATCACGAATGATATTCTTCATAATAGTTTTTCCTCTTTTAATTTCTTTTTCCACTCCCTTACTGGATTTTCCTCCATCATTGTCTCCATCATTAATAGAATCATCGTGTGGGTGCTCCTCGTTACTAGCCATCTAACATGTAATAAAGAAAAACATTAGTATCTAATGACAAATATTTAATTCCAAATATATAATTCCAAATATCTATTCAGTATATAAAATGACAAATATCAATTGAGTATATAAAATGACAAATATATCATTTATTAGAAGTTTGCTAAGTGTTAACAGGTATGGAGGAATATATATTACCTCTTTCACTAACATCTCTTTCTTTTCTTGGTTGGATTCCGAATTACTTGTCTCTTAAGAACGCGGACGGAGGGATTGATCCAAATTCCCTCATCATGATCTTTTATGATATATGATTCATCCGCTGTAGTATTTTCATCTCGATCGTTTCTAATATACGAATCATTCTCAACATCAACATCACCTTGATCCACACTTTTATCATCAATCACTTTGTTAGATAAAAGCACTATAGACCATTTCGTACTCTTTAGGTCTGTGACATAGAACACTTGTTTAGCTTGAGAGGCTAGAATAAAAGGCTCATCTTTGTACCCCACCCTACTAAGATCCACTTGCAAAAACCCTGACTTATCCATTCGTATGCCACTAGTATGTACCCACTTGCAACCAAATATAGGAATCTGAAACTTCTCGTAATCAAACACCCAGATGTGATTGATAACCCTAAAATATGACAAATTTTCATATTTGGGGTTTAAGTCCTTCATACTAGAAATGTGCATTGCTTCACATACCACCGTGACACCACTATTTTGCATAGTACTTTTCTCATCTTGTTCTTTGGTATAAAATGTATATCCATTAATTATGTATCCTCTATAAGAGAACACAATCGAACTTGGACCATATGCCAAACATCTCAACCTGTCTGATATTGAAGCGGGATCTGAATGAAACTTTGAATATATGTGATCCTTAAACCACTGTATTTAACTTTGATTGTGCTCTAGTACTATCCAATTTTCATTTCTACTTTGATTCTCACCTCGGAGTATAGCCTTGTGCATTTCAACAAACGGCTCAACCTCAGTGTCATTGTGCAGAACATACAAATGCACTTGATCCCGTTCATCCCTTGATACTGTCATAATTTCATTTCCAATTAATTTTTTACCTTCTTTTTTTTCGAAAAAATGAGATTTGGGGAGTCCAATGGATTGCACATTGGACAAAAAATCACTACAAAACTCAACCGCTTCTTCAACAACGTATCGCTCAATGATACAACCCTCTGGACGACTTCGGTTTTTCACGTACCCTTTTAATATTTTCATATAACGTTCAACAGGGTACATCCATCTCATATAAGCTGGTCCACACAATTGTGTCTCTTTCACAAGATGAACAACAAGATGTACCATAATGTCAAAAAATGATGGAGGAAAATGCATTTCAAGGTCACACAGAGTAATAACGATTTCTTTTTATAATACTGGTAAGATCTCATGATCGATCACCTTACTACAAATTGACCTGGAGAAAAAACACAGACAGGACACGCTTTTTCACCTTTAATGCTATACCCGGATAGATTTCCATACGATGGAAAATCGTTAATTGTGCCAAACAACATCGCCCTTAAATTGAAACTTTCTTTCCTATATCCATCATAAACCTCCACACCGTTCTCCCACAAAATCTTCAAATCTTCGATTAAAGGTTTCAAGTATACATCTATGTCATTCCCTGGTTGTTTAGGCCCAGAAATTAACATAGATAACATCATGTACTTGCGCTTCATACATAGCCATGGAGGTAGGTTATAAATCATAAGAATCACAGGCCATATGGAATGTGAGATACTTTGAAGACCATGCGGGTTCATTCCATCCATAGATAATGCCAAGCGAAGGTTTCTTGTTTCTCCTCCAAAATCAGGATAATCATTATCAATTTTCTTCCACTGTGGTGCATCTGCCAGATGTCAAAACTTTCCATCGATAATTCTTTCATCTGCATGCCAAGTCAAGTGTCTAGCATCGGTTTCACTACGAAACATGCGTCTAAATCTCAGAATAATAGGAAAATACCATAAGACTTTCGCTGGAGATAATTTTGTCTTATATCGAGATAAACTGCACTTTGGGCACTCATTCAATGATGCATATTCGTTTCGAAACAAAATACAATCATTTAGACATGCATGTATCTTATCATAGCTCATGCCAATAGAGCACAACATTTTTTGGCCTCGTAGGTTCGATTAGGAAGAACATTATCCTCAGGAAGCATATCTCTCAAAAGGGCTAATAATTGTGTGAAACTTTTATCCGACCATCCATTGCGCGCCTTTAAGTTGTACAATTTTAATACCGCAGACAATCTTTTGAATTTGGGGCAATCTTTATATAACGGTTTCTCCGCATCGCTTACCAACCTCTCATACATTTTGGGACAATCTTGAAGATCTTCTTCAAGTGCTTCTGCAATCTCTTCGACTCAATCACAATCATATGTATTTGTGGCATTGTCATACGAAACATAGGTCGCATTACTTTTCACCCTCGGTTCAACATTCTCGATGCTTTTCTCACCATGAAATATCCAACACGTATAACTTCGATCAATTTCGCGCATTAGTAAATGCGATTTCAATCCATATGCGTCAACCCGACCCACATAACAACAACCCAAGCAAGGACATTTCATTCTATTCGGGTCTTCAGCGTGTTCAACAGCAAACTTAATGAACTCTAATACCGCATTCTCGTACTCTTTTGACAATCGATCGGCACACATCCATTTTTTATCCATGGTTTTAACTATTATCTAAGTTAAACAAAAACACTAATTAGGGAACAAAACGGTATAATGCGTTTCTGTCAAAACACAAAGTATACACGGATTTAAAATAAATTTGAGTTCTAAAAAATCAATTTGGAGAAAATATAAAAATTGATCTAAAGTTCCAACATAACTAAGGAATACCATATCATAAGTAAGGGTAGTTAATTACTGTTCGGTTCAGCAAGTTATGGTTTGGTTAACTATGGTTTCAGTTCGGTTATTGAACTGTTTGATGACATGTGGTTCGGTTCATAAACCATGAGTAACGGTTCGGTTATTTAAAAACGGTTCAGTTCGGTTCTGTGGTTCAGTTCAGTTCAGTGGATTTTTTGAACACCCCTAATTATGATTTATTTTTTCTTCACATTATCAATACCATAACCACAAGTTCACGAATCTCACTACACATTATTTGGCTGCTGGTAATTGCTATTTAGTTAGCAAGTGATAGACAAGTTTAAAAAAATAATATGCTTTTATAAACATATTAAAATTGCACAATAAATAATCACATGTTACAAAATTGAACTAGTTTTGTTTTTGACCATAGAGGTTTACTATAGTAATACAAAACTTGGAAGCAAAGAAATAGAAAGAGCCAGAGTTTCTCACCGTAGTGCCTGCAACCAGGAAAATTGCACTAGATAAGCTTCCTGTTAATGTCAACAAAAAAAAACATGAATAAGTTAAATTCACACACAAAAGCACTTATTTACAAAAGCACTGCATTTCTTGAGATTCTTGAGATTCTTGAAAGCACTTATTCACAAAAGGGTGCGTTATCCCCCAAACAAAAGCACTTATTCACAAAAGCACTGTTTCCTTCCTACCCAGCTCTAGCTAGTATCATGACCACCCACATTTTTATTCAATAGAAAAGAACAACTTAATAATGTAAAAGTGCAAAAATGGTGTTATCAGAACTGACTTGTTGTTGTTATCGGAACACCGGAGAGAGTTGCTTCTGCGCGGAGGAAGAACCACCAAAGTACGGTTGGACGGTGAGGAGACAAGTTAGAGGAAGAACCACGGTTGGACGGTGAATGGGAGGAGACGAGTTGGAGAAGAAGATGAACAAGAGCGATTTCTGGGTGTTGGATTTCGTTTGTACGATTTGGGATTTCTGGAAATCTGATAACCAATTTAGGGATTAAGACAGTATTTAATTACCTTAGACAGCGCTTTCAAGAAGCGCTGCTAAAGGTATTACCTTTAGCAGCGCTTTAGGCTTTAGCAGCACTTCTGGAAAATGTTGTCTAAGGTATACCCTTTAGCAACGCTTCCTAGAATAACACCTTTAGCAGCGCTTTTAGTAAGCGTTGTCTAAAGTATAACCTTTAGCAGCGCTTATTCTAATTTTTTAATTTTTTTTTTACTGAAAACCTATAGCAGCGCTTAGGGAAAGAAAGCGCTGTCTATGGTAAGGCCTATAGCAGCGCTTATAATAAGCGATGTCTATAGTATACCTTTAGCAGCGCTTCTCCTTTAATTTTTAATTATTAATTTTTCTGAAAACCTATAGCAGCACTTTAGGCATAAGCGTTGTCTATGTGGCGCTGTCTAAAGTCAATTTTGGCATAGTGTACATTATTAACTATAATCACATATATAATTAACATTAATCACATATTAAACTATCTGTAATAACGTATCAAAACGAAATTACATATCTAATTAATTTAACTAATTACCACTTCAAAAAAACATCAATTTGTAGAGTGAAAATCACCTCACAACTCTTAAAAACACCCCACAACTTCAAACTTGTGAAGGGACAAAACAACCTTAAAAAATGTTAGTCACAATTACTTGCTAGTGTTAGTGTGTGAAACACTTTTAGTGAGGAGACAAAGAGAGAATAAAGAATAAGAAATGAAAATATAGTTTCTATTATTGTACATCTAAAATTGAATTAATGCATATATATATATATATATATATATATATATATATATATATATATATATATATATATATATATATATATATATATATATATATATATATATATATATATATATATATATATATATATATATATATATATATATATATATATATATATATATATATATATATATATATATATATATATATATCCTATTCGACATAACAATCATTTCATTTTTTTGTCCTGCTTCATGTGTACCACAAGCTCCACTATGTACTTCAGATGTTGTCACATATGCTTCATTTTCCCCTAAGCATTTTAACAACACCCCTTCAGGCATTTTTATAAACAATTAGTTCCCCATTATTCTATAACTTAATGCCATATACTTAACATTATGCTCTGTCGATCCAATTGGATTTTTTAAGTAGTCGACTATAGGTTTCCTCCAGTCGTTCTCAGATAACGCATCAATGGAAAAAACTTCTTCTATTACTTCAAAATTTCCAAAATAATCATAATTCAGGAGATTAGGGATCACTTCAGGCTTTGCCCCCAAGTTTTTTTCATTGTTGTGTTCTCAAACACCATTTTATCTTTTACCTCAATTAATTCTTCTATGCTCTCTTTGGGTATCTTACTTCTAGATGCTAATTGGGCTATGTCGTTTGTTTCTTGGTTATCAATATGCTTCACATGCCTAATCGACATGTTATCAAATTTACGAAGTAACAAAAATGATTTGGCCACATACATTACCAAATGATCTTTAACACACTTGTATTCTTTGGTCAATTGTTTCACCACGAACTCTGAATCTCCTTTGATGTCAACGTCTTTGATTCTCACGTCTATCATAGTTTGCAGTCCAATTAATAAAGCTTCATATTCAGCCTCATTATTAGAGCATTCGCCTTTAATATTATAATGAAATCTAATTGGAACTCCATCTGGTGACAAGATGAAAATACCTACCCCAGTTCCTTGCTTATGTTTTGAACCATCAAAATAGAATTACCAAGACTTTGTACCTACATAGGCTTCATTGATGTCGACCACTGAATGGTCAACTATAAAGTCTGCAATAATTTACCCTTTATCTGTCTTTAAAGGAACATACATTAAGGAATATTCAGTTAATACTAGTGCCTATTTTCCAATTCAAATGTGCAAAATAGGTTTAGATAAGATATGCTTAATAACGTCAAAATGAGAATAAGCAGAAACTTCAACTGGTTTTATATAATTCTTGAGTTTAGTACATGAAAAATATAAACATAAACATAATTTTTCAATTGCATTATATCTAGTTTCAGCGTCATTTAACACTCGACTGAGGTAATAAATGGCTCTTTCGATCTCATTCTCATCTTCCTTGGCTAGCATGCTTCCTAGTGTTGACTCTGACGCAGCAATGTAAAGTGTTATGCCTTTGTTTCTGTTTAGGGGTGCTAACATTAGAGGCTTCACCAACTAGTCTTTCAAACGATCGAATGCCTCTTGATGATATTTTTCCCACTTGAACTCAAACTCTTTGCCTAGTTTTAACAACGAAGAAAATGCCAGAGTTTTTCGCTCATGTTTGACACGAATCGTCTCAAGAAACTTATCTTTCCCAACAAAGATTGGAGCTCCTTCTTTGTTGTTGGCGCTTTGGTACTCAAAATCGCATCAGTTTTGTTCTGGTATATTTCTATACCCTTCTTGTGTACTACAAAACCCAAATAATCTCCTGCACGAACACAAAAAGAACATTTTAATAGATTCATTTTGAATCTATATTCCGTCACTCTAACAAAAGATTGTAGAAGGTGGTCTAAATGACCAATCCTTGAGGGCGATTTGACTAAAATGTTTGTACACCTACATGAAGGTATCTATGAAATCATGAAACATTGAGTTCATTGCTCTTTAATAAGTAGCCCCGACATTTTTCAAACCAAAAGGCATGACTGCCCACTCATATGTGCCTAGTTCCCCAGGGCATCGAAACATAATTTTATGGGTATCTTCCTCAGCGATAAAAATTTGATTGTAGCCTGAATATCCATCCAAAATACTTAAATATTCATATCATGCGGCCGAATCGAATAACATTTCTGCCACAGGCATTGAGTATTCGTCCTTTGGAGTGGCTTTATTTAAATCTCTAAAATCTATACAAATTCTTAAAGTTCCATTTTTCTTTACTACAGGCACTATATTGGCTAACCATTCAACATACATGTCTGTCCCGATGAATCTGCTATTCAACAACCGTTTGATCTCTATTTTTATTTTGGACTGCACCTATGGCACGAACCTCCTTGGCATTTGTTTGAATGGTTACTTGCATGGATTTATGGGTAGTCTAATTTCTACCATTTCCATACTCAAACTAGGCATATTATTGTTATCCCATGCAAAGCAGTCTTTAAATTCGTTAATCAGTTCGATTACTTGATCCTTCATCTTGTTGTCAATCTTGGTGCTGATATATGTATTTCTCTTAATCGTGACATCACCCACTTCGACTTCCTCCAATGGATCGTATGCTTGCATCTTCAAAATATTATCAATTGGCTCTTTCTTAAACCCCAAAGGCTCTTCTTCATATATGTAGTAAAGCCTCTGTCTTTCTGAAGCTGTTGTTTGGCTTGGTTCTCCAAGCTTTTCCACCATAATGGCTTATTTGAAACACTTTCAGACTCTAAGGCCAAATTTATCCCGTTTTCAGTCATATAGGCCAGAATCCTTGCTAGAGCATTCGACTCAGGCATCATCATGAGTTTGCTCTTCCCACCCTGTGGGTTCAAACTCCCCTTCTCTAGTTGGATATGTATCCAATTTTTATTTGTCCCAAATGAAACCATGAGTGGGGTGTAAGGTTAGAAATTTGAGTGCATCAGGATGCGACTTGAACACTGCATCTTCAGGATCGCACAGAGGTATGGTAGCTAATGCTTTGTCAAAATTCTTCCTATTAACTATATTCACATAAACAGTAAAATAACTGTGGTCTGCCTCAATATTCTCCATAATCCCATCATGACGCCATATGGATTAGCATTGATTCAAAGTGGATGGTACTACCCCAATGCTATGTATCCACTCACGTCCTAGCAACAAATTATAGTTTGCTTTGGACGCAATCACCATAAATAATGTTGGCCTCGAAGTCGAGCCAACTGAAAAATTTACTTGAATCACACCCAGTATATGACTTGTTTTTCCTTCATATTTCGACAAAACCATATTATGTGGTTTGAGGTCAGTCTTGAACTTGCCAACCCTTTTCAACAATGATTATGGCATCAAGCTCACAACAGCACCGCCATCAAAGAATACTTTATTCACGGGGAAACCATCAACTTTAGCCCTTATAAACAAAGGCTTGAGATGGTAAATCATATCAGATGTAGGTTTTTCAAACATTTCTTGTTGTTCTTCCACTAACCCATTATTCATGACATAGTATCATAGAGGTTTTTGGCCTGCAGATTCTTCGCACATGGCTTCTGCTTCATCCCCAGATGCTTCTGACGTGAACCATACCAATTATGCATGACCGACACAATATTACAGGGAATAATCAAGTCATCTTCTAAACTATCTTCAAAGTCGTCAGATAATTCATCGTCCATGTTGTCATCAGAACCTTCAACTTTTTACAGCGGCACACTTTCAACGGGCATCGATAACCTCTCTTTTGATGGTCGACGATGTATCTCCTTTTGATCGCTTTCAACTTTTGATGGATAAACTTTTGATGCCCTTTCCCTTACAACTTTTTTGTTTCTTTGAAACCTTCTCCATTGAGTCTTTGTCATAGGATTCTTCCCTTTGTATGTGGGAGGAACATGATACTTCTTTGAGGTGATCCCAGTTTCAGCAAATTGGGAAGAACTTGATCCCTTATCCATCATTTCCCACTTGTGACTCAAACCTGAACCTTTCTTCACTACCTTCCAATTTTGGTTTGGCCCCCTTGGATAGAAAGGATGAACCCAATTATTGTTAGGAACATCAGTTGGTGGCACAAAGGGCCTTTGATATGGAAACCTAGGTTTTCCTTGAGGCACTTGAACTTTGTATGGCCTCTTCGCATGGTCGAACACCACTTTTGGATTTTTCTCTTGAGGACGTTTCTTCTTCAACGCCTCAATTTTCTTTGCAGCATTTTCATCATAGCCCACATTACAATTTAGGCATAACATAGACCTCAGGTTTGGGAAACACAACCTTCATCAATTCAGCAACTGTTTCTTCGAATAATTCCTCATTATTGGTTTCACAATCCATTTTTTCCTTGTCGCCCTAATTACCTTCAGGCTCTTCAGCCATGTCGACTACCATCACTTCCTGTGGCTTAGACAAATTTCCATTGCCACTTTTGAGACCTTCAGTACTCTCAACTACTGCAGGTGACATTAGATTAGTGATCATATCTTGTTCATTCTCAAAACCATTAGTAGTCTTGATTGTCAATGTTGTCAGTGAGTCGATAATGTTGGCATGTTCGCCTTTGATACCATCAGCCCTTATAATGGCTCGACAAAGTGTGCATCAGCAACATGTAAAGTATTTGAATTGACCTTCATGAAGCTTTTTGGTTTTTCACCAAATTTCAATTGACCATCTTTCAAAGCCTTCTGAATCAAATCCCTGAAAAGAAAACATTGAGAGGTATTATGACCAAAAAAATATGTGATACTTGCATAAACCTCTTTTTTGTTTATGCTTTAATGGTGGATTTTTACTGCTCGGAGGCACTATAATCTGACCATCTGCAACTAAAACATCAAATATTTCATCACATTTTAACACATCAAAAGTATATGTTTTAGTATTAGATTTATCACTTTTTGGTTCTTCAACCGTTTTTCCATTTGACAATCTTATAGGTTTACTTGCATATGGAAGTCCGACTTTTAATTCAGCCATATTAACTTTTCCTTCTTTCATGCTTTCATCCCCATACTCAATTGAATAGCCTTATGTGTCTACATAGGCCACCTTGCATTTTCTACGATCCTTTGAAACTCTAGCTTTCTCTGTTTTCAAGCGTTCGACATATTGAACCTTATCAGCTAGTTGAGAAATATCTGTAATAGATTGAGGATCAAACTTCTTCCTAAAAGAATAATCTAAGCCTCCAGCGGCCATTTCGACCAGCTCATGCTCATGAATTCTAGTAAAACCCATAGACTCTAGGATCCTAAACCTATTCAAATAATCCTCTATTGACTCAGACGATCTCCTCTTGATTGAGGATAACTCTTTCAATCTTATCTTAGGTTTACCAGCATAAAATTGCTCATGAAATATACTTTTGAGTTTTTCCCAAGTGTGTATCAAATTTGGAGTAAATGTCGTAAACCAAGTAAAAGCATTTTTGGTCAGTGAATTAAGAAAATATCTTAAGTTTAAAACCTCATCATTAACAATATCACCAACTTCTATTTCGTACCTAGTGATATGTTCAATCGCCGACTCATTAG
Organism: Vicia faba; assembly: GCA_948472305.1. NCBI lineage: Eukaryota > Viridiplantae > Streptophyta > Magnoliopsida > Fabales > Fabaceae > Vicia > Vicia faba. The sequence continues at coordinate 1,453,057,960 of OX451736.1, forward strand.
CATCACCAGCAAACTTAGTAAATTTAGGTACCTTACATCCCCTAGGTAATTCTTCCTGTTGAATATAATCATGCAAGGGAGATGAATAATTAGGCCTCTGAAGGCCAACATTTACCCCATATCGTGTTAACACCTCTTCTACTATATTCACTATGTTATTACTCCCAACAGTGGCATTTAACACTCGATCAGCATCTTGTTTCCTCCTAACTACGCTCGACCTAGGTTCGTATTGTTCAACTAATTATTTCAATTCATAAGTGGGTACTTCCAATCTTCGAGGCCTAAAAGGACGCTCATTGTTGCCTCCCTCTAGTACTTCAAAAAACTCTTAACGACCTGTGGCACATTTGCATTGGTTAGACCCATAATGAGTCGATCAATATGCCTATTTGGTCAACCACGGGATTGAGAGCAACTCCCATTTGTTGAGTTAAGACATTTACTAACTCTAAATTGCTCTCATCCATATGTTGTCTTAAAGCCATGACAGAAGTAGTATTCAAAGATGGAGTCGAATGATGGATGTAACCAACACCACTTGGTTGACCACCTGGGACATAACTGCCTTGGTTTCCAGTGGCCACTGTGTTTTCTGTATATGTGGACGGGTTTGACTGTAAACCAGCCATCATAGAATAAGGCATACCATATTGATACGGGACAAATGATGACCATAGACCCCCTAGAAAGAGTGGTCGATTTGGGTCGAATGGTGATATCACATGCCTAGGTTTTGTCATTGTGGCTGTGGTCATTGAGCCATGAACAATGGTCGATCTCACAGGAGACAAAATCGTTGCGCTTTGAGTTGTGGCACTCACCGGTATGACATCCATATTTTGTGTAGAAATTTGCGTATGTGCAGTGTTTGTGTCAGAGCGTGGCATTTTATACTTCAACAAATGTTTACCACTTCTTAAATTCATACACACACCAACTAAACTACAAGAAACTTTGAAAAACCAAACACAAATACGAAATTATTAGCACCGTCCCACGGGGCGTGCTAATTTGTTTACCTCTGGTTTTGGTAAAAAACGTCGGTCTCTTAACAAAATTTTACTAGCGAGATCGACCAGGGAATCTCAGTACAGTGCTTCAATTTTTGAGTGTTTTCACAAAGTATGTTCGAAAGATTCGTTCGACTAGTGTCAAACGAGTTTATAAGCAATAAAGCAAGACTTATAGAATAAAACAAAAGACATTTTAAACTGTAAATATAAATGACATAACATCAAAACAATTTAAAATATGTTGATTCAAATGTACATTTCCCTAGCTTGACTCATTTCGCTCGTTCGCTTGGGTACTCTGAGTGACTAGTGTATAGGAATGTGAAAGTTTGAACCCTTTATACTATGCGCTAAGTGCTTTATTTATAATACATGAAAAATAATCAATTTCTGGCGGGCTTCGCTTCCTTGTACGTCACGTGTCTCTGGTAACTTCTCTCCATGATCCCACGTTCTTCATTCCTGCTATCGAACCCACGTTCTCCATTCATAACACTTTGCTTTGCTAGTTATGCATTCTTTGGGCTTTTTAACGTTCACGAGTCTAATCCATTCATCATCAGGCCTCTTTCTAGTCGACTGCATCCACAAGTCCAATTGAGTACTTATGAAATCTCTCCCAATCGAATGCTTCTGTAGTCGACTTCTCATAATTCAAAGTTCTCAAAATATTTCTTTTGTTTTTAGTGAGATTTTAATCTATGTAAAAAATCTTAACCAACACATTGTCAACTATATATGACAATTTCATGAGTAAAGGGAAAATCTAAACCTAAAAAAATCCTAATTCATAACAAATATAATCTTCAAAGAAGTGTTTCAGAGTATTATATAGATAAAAATTATATACATGTTCCTTATTTATTAACCTTTACCTATAACAATAGTTGCAACAATTATATATGAATACTAACACTTAAATTTATTCTTGAAGCAAGTACACACTTCCATTACAATCAACACTTAACTATGCATTATGCCATGACAAGTTTTTGTTATTCAAGATTGACATATGTACTATTGATTCACATTATGTATCACTAATGGAACCCTTCTTTCATTATTGTTTTATGGTAGTGATATATATATTTTTCTAACGAGTAGATTTTCAACTACAACGTTTTCATTGGAAATTGCATGACATCCTCCTTTAGTCAAATTTTGTAAATACATCTCTGAATTTTAAGAATAAAATTTTTTTTTCATCCAAAATGACTAAAAATATATAAAATGAGAAAAGAAATTTCCTAAAAATTATTCTAAGTTGAACCCTCTAAAAAGAATCCTAATCATGAACCATTAATTATTAAGAATTAGTCTTCATCCCATGTATTTTCTCAAACACTCTATAGAAATTCCTTTTCGAAAGTATCTTTCCGGAGTAAAAGAAATTACAGGTAAAATTGTAAGTTAAAATGCAATAAATAAAAGAAACCGCATGTATATCTATATCTAATATCTATAAAATATTTAAAAAATTACTAAACGTTTGATTTATTTATTAAATTAATAAAAAGTCTTATTTTAAAGATATATTCTAATTTTATAAATTATGATTTATATTAAACAACGATGTAATCACGGTATAAAAAAATAAACTTAAGGTATTTTGATTCATGTTATCTTTATTTATGGTTCATAATTAATAATTTATGTTATCTTTATTTTATTACATAATTGATTCATATTATATTTGGTTGTGAACATTATTAGAATTTTACGCCCATCCTTGTACACCATCTTTTCTTTGAAAATCGCATCTATACCGTGGATCTTCTTTTTATTTCATCATTCTAAAAGCGGTAACAAAAATCATCCTCACGATGAATGTTCACTTCTTAGCTTCGAGATCAAGTTTATTCGACATTGATCACTAACATGCATTTATGCTACACAACCAAATATATATATATATATATATATATATATATATATATATATATATATATATATATATATATATATATATATATATATATATATATATATATATATATATATATATGATGTGGAAGTTGTAACTGTTCCATACCTATTTTGGTATTTCATGCCCTAATGACACTAATGGACCTCATTTGATCGACTAAGTTATTGTTTGAACCTCATTGGATTGACTAAGTTATTGTTTTATATGCTTCTACCTAGTGTTGAGGTAAACTCAAAAGGTGAATGGTTTTATGATTGAAATTAAAACTTGTATTATGTTAATTTATAAAATTTTCTTTATTAATATTTGTTTTAAAAATAATAAAGTTCCTAAAAATAGTTAATTTATTTAATAGAATATTAAGAGTGACTTAAGTATTGTGAGACATCATTAAAGATAAGATGTCATTTTAAAAGTATTTGTAGTGAATCTTTACTATCAAATAGGATAACAATAATATGTAGAATTATTATGTGAATAAATTGATAATTATATCTTACAGATTAAGGATATGAGATATAAAGTCTTTACGTAGATATAAATATTAGAAATAATATTTATATTAGATAAATCTATTATGATAATATTATATAATATATTTTATAAGTATCATGAGTTATTCTCGTAATAACTTAAAACTACTATAATCCCTAAATGAATAATTGATCACAATAGTATTATCGGCTATATAACATTTTCACTTTCTACATTTGCAAGACTAATATTTAAATGATCGTTGGTCTAGCATGATTGTAGAATGCGTAACAAAATTGAAGGTCAATATGAAATATTGAGGTTATTTATTGCCATTAAGTAAACGCAAGTATCAATGAATATAATATTGCACTATATAATGGTTACACAAATTGTCCGGTGTTCAAAATAAATATAAAGAGAAATGATTATTTATATACATGATCATTATCACATAAATATTATATCTGATAAGATGACATTCTCGTTAGTTAGATATCAGTAATATATTGTTAAACATCTGTTGATAATATTAAATAAGTAATTTAATATTATTTCAACATTATGAGAACTACATGTTCAAACTCATAAGGATAGATAATGTTAAATTGTAATTTATAGTGTCGAAAAGATTAGATTTGATTTAGTAACAAAATAGATATTTTGGGCTTTGGACTTAGGGTGCAAGCTCAGTTATAAATAGAGGGAGTAATCTCTATTTTTTGTAAGCAAGTCAATTGAGTTGCATTCACAGAATTTGCAGTTACAAGTGAATAATAATGTTTTCCACAGTTTGTGGGCAGAGAGAAACTCTGTAGAAAATAATTGTCTTCTTTCTTTTCTTTTCGTTCTCATAATTCATTGTCATTAAGGAGAAATTCATCATAGATATTTGGTGGATTTCCAACATCTAGTATCAAGAGCTCAATTTCGATTCAAGGGAAGTATCAATCAAGAACGATTGAAGAATTCACGATGGAAAATTATGGGAATGCAAATTATCCAGCAACTCTACCAATTCTGAAAGTAGACAACTATGAGAATTGGTGCAAACAGATAAAAGTGTTGTTCAGGTATCAAGGACTTTGGGACCTTGTAAAAGATGGAGTCGAAGTACTTGAAGAAAACACTTCAAAAGAAGAAAAGAAGAAACACATAGAAATTGAAAAGCTGAGTTATAAAGCGCTCTTTATAATTCATCGATGTCTGAGTCCAGAAAACTTTGAAAAAGTGAGTGATTCAGAATCTGCAAAAGAAGCTTGAGACGTTCTTGAGAAGTCCTTTGGAGGTGCAGAAAAGGTAAAAGAATTGAGGTTACAAACTCATAAGAGAACCTATGAATTGCTTCAGATGGAATATAGTGGGAGCATATCTGATTTCTTCACTAGAGTTACAAAACTAGTGAATCAAATCAAGGCATGTGGGGAAACATTAACAATAAGAGATCTTGTTTCAAAGATCTTGAGATCTTTAACTCCTAAGTTAGACCACATAGTGGTGGCGATATAAGAAGGGAAAGACTTGTCGAAAGTGACAAAGGAAGAACTTCAAGAGACGCTTGAATCTCACGAACAAAGAATGATCGAAAGAGCTTCATACAAATCGAAGAGTGATATGGCCTTGCAAGCACATTCAGCTAAAAGAGACCAAAGGCAAAGGAAATTGTTTCAACAGAGGTAGAGATGGCTACAACAAATCGAATGGTAGAGGAAACCAAATTGAAGGAAATGTGTCGAATCAAAGAAAACCATACCAAGGCACACAAAGAGGTGGTGTTAAAAATAGAGGAAGAGGTGGTGGTCAAAAACTTGATAAGAGTGATATTCAATGTTACAATTGTCAGAAGTATGGTCACTATTTGAATGATTGTCCAGAAAAATGAAAGAATCAAGAAAGTGATGCAAAGCTTGCAAAACATGAATAAGAAGAGATGATGCTTATGGTCACAAAAAAAGATAAAGATAGATTCAAGGGCCAACGGTACTTGGATTCAGGATGTTCATCACATATGCCTAGAAGGAAAGACTGGTTTGTCAACATAAAGCCTTCAATGAAAAATATGATAAAATTTACAAATGACAATACCCTAGCAGTTGAAGGTATTGGTGATGTTATGATTATGTGGAAAGATGGCAAGAGGTAAGTAATTTCTAATGTGTTGTACATACCAGGCATGAAGAGCAATTTGCTCAGTATAGGGAAGTTGGTCGGAAAGAATTATAAAGTGTCAATCGAAGATAAGATGATGAGAGTCGTTGATGCAAATGGGAGTTAATCTTGAAGGCTCCCATGTCTCGGAATCGAACCTTCAATATTGAACTAAATGTGGTGGAGCACAAGTTCCTTTCGACTGCAGCTAGCAGAGATGAATGGATATGGCATTATAGACTAGGCCATCTCAACTTCAGAGACATCAGAGATTCGAAGAGAAGAAATATGGTTTCAGGATTTCCAGAAATTGACATTCCAAATGAGGTATGCGAGGAATGTGTGCAGGCGAAGCAACACAAGAATAGCTTCAGCAAGGATGTAGGAAGCAAGTCAAAGGCTAGTCTTGAATTCATATACTCTGATGTATGTGGACCAATCCAGGTGGATTCGATGGGAGGTAACAAATACTTTGTTACATTCATAGATGATTTCAGTTGAAAGTTATGGACTTATATGATCAAGAAGAAAATTGAAGTGATCGATGTATTTTCCAAGTTTAAGTCAATGGTCGAAAGACAAAGTGGTCGAAAGCTCAAAGTTTTGAGAACTGATGGTGGTGGAGAATATGTGTCGAAAGAATTCGACATGCTATGTGAAAAGGAAGGGATTGTGCATGAGGTGGTGCCACCCTATACTCCAAAACAAAATGGAATTGTAGAAAGAAATAATCGAACTATCATGAATATGGTACGCAGTATTTTTAAAGGCAAGAATTTACCTAAAGAGTTTTGCGGTGAATCTGTTTCGACTGCAACATACATTTTGAACAGATGTCCTACAAAGAAGCTAGAAGGAATTACTCTAGAAGAATGTTGGTCTGGTATGAAGCCTAGCTTGAGTCATCTGAAGGTATTTGGATCTATTACACATAGACATGTGCCAGATCAGTTGAGAAGAAAACTTGATAACAAGTCAAGTCAAATGATTCCAGTTGGATATCATTCGACAGGAGGTTACAAGTTGTTCGACCCAGAGAACAAGTAGAATGTGATCAGCAGGGACGTGATCATAAATGAGTTTAAAGAATGAGATTGGACTGAAAATGTCAAGAAAGATTCAGTGGGAATACTACTTGAAGAACCAGAGACTCAAGTCGAAAGAGAAGTTCGACAAGAGGAACCAGCAACTATAGATCAACCAAGTACAAGAAGGCCTCAAAGAACAAGATGCATGCCTGCAAGATTGCAAAAATGTGTGATTACATCAGATGATGTGATTGATAATGAAGGTGAGCTGGTACATTATGCTTTCTATGCAGATGTCAAACCTGTTAATGCAGCTGAAGCATTAAAGAATTAAAAGTGGGTGAAAGAAATGAACGAAGAAGTGAAGTCTATCAAAGACAACAACACTTGGTCACTTGTCGAATTGCGTCAAGGCAAGAAGGCAATTGATGCCAAGTGGGTATACAAAGTGAAAACAAATTCGAAAGGGGAAATAACTCGACACAAAGCAAGACTTGTGGCGAAAGGATTTCTACAGAAAGAAGGAATAGACTTCGATTAAGTTTTTACACCTGTTGCTAGGATCGAAACAATTAGGTTGGTTGTTGGTCTAGCAGAAATAAATAGTTGGCACATGTGTCAGATGGACGTGAAGTGTGCATTCCTAAATGGACACTTAGACGAAGAAGTCTATATTAAAAAACTAGTTGGATTTGTGAAACATGACGAAGAAAGAAAGGTGTACAGGCTGCATAAAGCCCTGTATGGATTGAAACAAGCTCCAAGGCCTTGGAATAAGAAAATTGATAGTTTCCTAAGGGAGAAGGAATTTGTAAATGGCACAACTGAACATGGAGTATATGTAAGAAGAAGAAAAAGTGAATTGCTTATACTATGTCTCTATGTATATGATTTGTTGATAACAAGTAGCTGTGAAAGTGAGATTGAAGACTTTAAAGGTGATCTCAGTAAGGAATTCGAAATGTCTGATTTGGATGAGATTTCATATTTCCTTGGTATCGAAATCTATAAGAGCAGTAGAGGTTTAATGATGCATCAAAGAAGATATGCAGGAGAAATTCTCAAGAGGTTTGAGATGGAAGAATGCAACTCAACTTCGACACCTACAGAACTCACACTGCAACTGTCGAAAGATGCAGATGAAGATGATGTCGACCCAACCCAATACAGAAGACTTATTAGATCATTGAGATACCTTTGTCATACAAGGCCTGACTTAGAAGATATAGTGTAGGTATGGTAAGTAGATTCATGCAGAAGTCAAAGGTATCACATTTAGCAGAAGTGAAGAGGATACTAAGGTATCTCAAAGGAACTTTCAATTATGGTATTTTGTTTCCTGCAACTGATAAAGGAAAAGAATGCAAGTTAGTGGTGTACACTGATTCAAGTTGGTGTAGTGATGCTGAAGATCGAAAGTCAACAGTAGGATATGTGTTTATGTTAGGTGGTGCACCAGTTGCTTGGAATTCAAGAAAGGAACCAGTAGTGGCATTATCATCATACGAAGCAGAATACATAGCTACTTCTCTTTGTGCATGTCAAGCAACTTGGATGGTGAACTTGGTCGAAGAGATAACAGGGAAAGATCATGGAGCAATTACCATGAAAATAGACAGCATGTCAGCTATTAATCTGGCGAAGAACCCAATAGCACATGATTGAAGTAAGCACATCAAATGAGGTCCCATTATCTTCGAGAGCAGGTAGCAGATAGGAAGATAAATTTGGAACAATGCAGAACTGAGAATCAAATTGCAGACATCATGATGAAGGGAGTGCAAGTCGAAGTATTCAGAAGGCTAAGAGTCATGATGAATATAGATAGTTTAGACACAATGAATTAGGTGGTGTGTTAAATTGTAATTCATAGTGTCGAAAAGATTAGATTAGATTTAAGTCTAGAATAGATTAGATTTGATTTAGTAACAAAATATATATTTTGGGCTTTGGGCTTAGGATGCAAGCTCAATTATAAATAGAGGGAGTAACCCCTATTTTTTGTAAGCAAGTCAATTAAGTTGTATTCACAGAATTTGCAGTTGCAAGTGAATAACAAAGTTTTCCATAGTTTGTGGGCAGAAAGAAACTCTGCAGAAAATAATTGTCTTCTTTCTTTTCTTTTCGTTCTCATAATTCATTGTTATTGAGGAGAAATTAATCATAGGTATTTGATAGATATTCAACAGATAAGAGAGAATAAATTAATAAATAAGATTTATTTATAATTTGGTGGTGCATGATGCACTAGTGCTAATAAGAGAAATAAAGTGTATCGTAAGATACAATATGTATAAGTGATTTTATAATATACTATGGGATAGTCACTGATTTAAACATTATCAAAATCCTAGTCACACTAGGATTCTAAGTTTGTTTTCTCTCTAATACTTTCGTTCTTCACATCTAGCATTATAGGTTGAAGAATCACTCGTTGTAGATTTTTTTCATGTAGATTGAATAGAAGCAATGTTGTTCTTGTTGCTTTTGCGATCAATCCATTTGATGATTAAAGGTTCATCACTATCTACAGAGGTAATCCATTGATCCCTTACTCATTATCATTTTTGAAGAATCCATTGTAATAGAATTTTTTCTAATTTTATGTGGTGTGTTTATCGTGGTTTTCCTTCACCTAAAGTTGATTTGGAACACATGGTTAGAAGCACAACCAATTATTTTTCTCAGCCAAAGCCTGGTTTATATGTTCAACTACATTTTTTGTTGAGGTTTACTTGGAACAATTATTTCCATTATAATCTTATGTTGCTTGAGTATATTGTCTTCGTATTTACCACTATTATTGTTTTTGAGCTTTTTGGTCTACAAATATCTCTATTTTTTTATCATGTCTTTCCACATCTTGATATCCTTAAATAATTTGATGTAATTTAGATATTTTATATACAATATGATATAAATATGATATAAATATATTTGATTTATAAATTGTAGATTAATTTTGTGGCCGCCTCAAACTTTAAAGTTTGATTCCGCCATAGCTTTTGTTAAGATTTTTGTTAGGTTAATATATATATATATATATATATATATATATATATATATATATATATATATATATATATATATATTAATTTTGGAATAAACTCATAGTATTCATCATGTTATGGAATGTACATAACAGTATTATATATACTGTTAAAGTAACAAACTGTTTAGTAACAAACTGAACAGAATTGTAACAAACTGTAACAAACTAAACTAACTGTTTAGTAACAAACTAAAACAGAATTATTTTCATCATGTAATAGTCCCCCACAAGTTGGACTATGGATGTCTAATAGACCAAACTTGGAAACAAGAGAATCGAAAGAGGGAGCTGTCAAAGGCTTGGTGAGAACATCTGCCAATTGAGCAGCAGAAGAAACTGGTAAAAGATGGATGAGACCAGTTTGGATTTTCTCACGAATGATGTGGCAGTCAATTTCGATATGTTTTGTCCGTTCATGAAAGGTGGGGTTGTGAGCAAGGTAGATAGCACTTTTGTTGTCACAATAGACTGAGCTAGGTTGATCGAATGAGATGTGGAGATCCTTAAACAGAAACTGCAGCCATTGCAGTTCACAAGTCAAGCTTGCCAATGCCCTGTATTCTGCTTCTGAACTTGATTTGGATATTGTAGACTGCTTTTTGGATTTCCAGGATATTAGGGAATTGTCAAGGAACACACAATATCCAGTTACGGATCTGCGGGTAGCAGGGCAACTTGCCCAATCTGAGTCTGCGAAGCCAGAAAGTTTGAGTGGAGAGGAAGATGAATAGAACAAACCCTTGGCAGGAGCACCTTTGAGATACTTGAGTACTCGAATTGCTGCAGAATGATGAACTTGCATAGGATGTGAGATGAATTGGCTGAGCTGTTGAACGATGAATGCAAGGTCAGGCCTGGTGGTAGTCAGATATAGAAGTTTTCCAACAAGCCTTCGATAAGTCGTGACGTCTTCGAAAGGTGGTGAGTTATCATCATGAAGCTTCAAGGAGGAATCAAAGGGGGTGGAGCAAGGTTTAGTAGCCAATAAGCCACTGTCTTCGAGCAATTCCAGAGCGTACTTTTTCTGATTGAGAAAAATGCCGTGAGTTGATCTGGCAACTTCCAGACCAAGAAAATATTTCAGCCTACCAAGATCTTTGATTTTGAAAGTGGAATCAAGGAAGCATTTGACATATTTAATTTCCTGCAAATCATTATCGACTAAGACAATATCATCAACATAGACTAATAAAACAGTAAAAGAAGAGTCATGTGATTTTGTGAAAAAAGAATAATCAGCAGAAGAATATGAGTAGCCAAGAGAGATAAGGGCAGTGGACAATTTCGAAAACCACTGTCTGCTAGCCTGCTTTAGGCCATATAATGACTTATGCAATTTGCAGACTTTGTTGGTCGAAGAAGTGCAACTTTCGTTGGTCGAAGAAGTGCTAACTTCGTTGGTCGAAGAAGTGCAAACTTCGTTGGTTGAAGGAGTGCAAACTTCGTTGGTTGAAGAAGTGCAAGCTTCGTTGGTCGAAGGAGTGCGAACTTCGTTTGTCGAAGAAGCAGAAGAAGTGCAAACTTTTGTCGAAGAAGTGCAAGCTTCGTTGGTCGAAGGAGTGCGAACTTCGTTGGTCGAAGAAGCAGAAGAAGTGCAAACTTTGTTGGTCGAAGAATTGCAGACTTCGTTGGTCGAAGAAGCAGGGAGCAGGAATCCAGGAGGCAGATCCATATACACTTCTTCGTGTAGATCACCATGAAGGAAGGCATTGTTGACGTCGAGTTGTTCCAAGTATCAATTCTTAATGGCAGCCACTGAGAGAAGGGTTCGAATAGAAGTAAGCTTCGCAACAGGTGAGAAAGTGTCGAAATAATCCACCCCCTCCAGCTGAGTATATCCTGTTGCTATTAAACGGGCCTTGTATCTTTCGATGGATCCATCAGCATGATGCTTGATTTTGTAGACCCATTTTCAACCAATTGATTGTTTGCCTGCAGGCAAATCAACAACAGACTAAGTATTTGTAGATTCAAGAGCATCTAACTCAAATTTCATAGCATTGTTCCAACAATCAAACTTGCAGGCTTGTTTATAGGTTTTTGGTTCTGTTAGAGAGCTTATGGATAGACAAAATAATTTGTGATCAGGACTACATTGGCTATAAGATAATACATAAGAGAGAGGTTAGATAGAGGAACCTGAGTCAGATGCTGGCAGCATGGGGGATAGAAAATTGCAGTGATAATCAGATAGATAAGCTGGAGGTTTAATATTTCGATTGGATTTTCTGGTTGGCACAGGAGGGGAGGGGCAAGGGGAGTTGTTAGAGTCATTTGAGGAAGAAGAGAGGTTATTGGGAGAATCTGGTTGGGGGACATAGGTAGGAGAGGAAGGTTCATTTGATTGTGGAGGTAAGTTGGGTGGAATGTTGGTGAAAATATCAGGTGAATCAAGGGAAGGAGGGTCAGGAGTAGGGATTATAGGATTAGGTGCAGGTAGGATGGATGCAAAAGGGAACACAATTTCATAAAAGAATACATTCCTTGAAATGTAAAATTCATGTGTGATAGGATCATAGAGAAGGTAGCCTTTTGTGCCTTCCCTGTAGCCAAGAAAAATAGATTTTCTTGCTCTTGGTTCGAATTTGGTGTGATGGTTAAGCAAGGTCGAAGAGTAGGCAAGACAACCAAAGACTCTCATATGGTTAAGGCTGGGAGGAGTAGAATGGAGTTTTTGGTAAGGAGAGTGGTTGTTTAAAAGAGGAGTGGGAAGACGGTTTATAATATGAATGGCCTGTTGTACGGAAAGGTGCCAAAGGTTGTGAGGGAGGTGAGAGTGGAAAGAGAGGGCACGGGCAACATTCAAAATGTGCTGATGTTTTCTTTCCACTATACCGTTCTGTTGAGGCGTTTCCACACAAGACCTTTGATGAATGATTCCTTTCGAAAGGTAGAAAGTGGTCATGAGAAACTCAGGGCCATTATCACTACGAATGCACTTGAGTTTCTTGTTAAATTGGGTTTCGATAAAGGATATGAAGTGAATTAAATGGTTTCTGGTTTCACTTTTGTTGGCCATAAAAATTGTCCAAGTAAACCTGCTGTAATCGTCTACGAGGGTTAAAAAAATACTTGTGGCCACATATGGAAGGTGTGGAAAGAGGGCCGCAAATATCAACATGAAGTAAATCGAAGATGGCAACAGACTTAGTATTACTGTGAGTAAAAGGCAAATGTTTTTGCTTAGCCAAATGGCAAGTATTACAGGGCTTATGATTGTCATTGTAGGTGACAAAAGGAAATTAAGAGGAAATACATTTGTGTATGTAGGGACTTAAGTGTCCAAGCCTAAGATGCCAAATAGTAGCAGGGTCGTGTTTAGCAGGTTCGAATTGGGGAGAAGAGGAGGTGTTGACAGAGCTAGGTGTGGGAGAGATGGCCTTAGGTGGGGTGGCATCAAGAACATACAATTTGCCAATCCTCCTAGCTGTAAATCCAGTCATCTTGGATTGGGGCAACTGCATAATTTGACAGTAATTAGGAGAAAATTTCACATCATATAAAGTGGAATAAAAAAGAGTGGTGACAGAGATAATATTGACATGAAATGAAGGAAAGTAATAAACATTGTGAAGGACAAGTGAACCACATAGTAAAACTGAACCAGCAATGTTTGTAGTGACAGAGTCACCATTAGGCATTGTCATGGATTTAGGTGCAATGTGGTATGTGGAAAGGAAACTGGCAAAGGTATGGGTGATATGATCAGTGGCACCTGTGTCAATGATCCACCAGTTATGACAAGGAAGATTTGAGGAATTCTTACCAGAGGAATTATGAGGAGAGGTATGGGACACACTATTAGCAGTATAAACTGAATTAATCGAGGGAAGTGAAGGAGATTGCAAATTAGATTGTTGGAGGAGCTGCAGAATCTGAGTGTATTGTTCTTGAATCGTAGACAAATCATTTGGACTGGTGTTTGATGTGGAAGCAGCATCTTGAATCGAGTTCACTGTAGAATTAGCAGAATTCCCCACAGATGTAGTAGGCTTGCGTTGTTGAAATCCAGGGGGATAGCCATGTTTCAAGAAGCAAGTCTCAATGGTGTGATTGGTGCGGTTGCAATGAGTACAGAGTCGGTTTCCATGGCAACCACGACCACGACCATGACCACGAGAAGATGCTTGAGAAAGGTGATTCACAGACGATTGAGACTCAATTGAAGAAGCAGAAGGTGAAAGAAGGTTGAATTGATGTTCTTGTTGAAGAACCAGATTAAACACATTATCAAGAGTTGGCAGTGGTTTCATCAACATAATCTGTGAGCGAACATGATCGTATTGGTCATCAAGGCCCTTCAAGAACTTGATAACTTTATCTTGTTCTTTGAATTTGCGTAAGTCTGAAGCAGCACCACAGGAGCACGGAATAGCGCAAGTACAATCACGAATTGGCCGGAAGTTCTCGATTTCTTCCCAAAGCGTCATCAGTTTCGTGAAGAACGAAGAGATATCGAGAGTTCCTTGTTGAAGACGAGCAACATTTTCTTGAATGTCAGCAATTCAAAAAATATCTCCCTGAGAAAAACGATTTTCCAAACTTTTCCATACAAGAGAAGCACGATCATACCAGAGAAGGGATTTTGCAATTTCTTCAGAAATCGAGCGTTGAAGCCATGAGAGGACGAGATTCTTGCACCGTAGCCAAGGTTCGTATAGAGAGTCAGAGATAGGTGGAGGAGAAAGAGTGCCATCAACGAACTTGATCTTGTTCTTGGAGATAAAAGCCACTTTCATTGATCTGGACCAGATCTGATAGTTCTTGGTATCAAGAACAGGTTGAACAAGAACAAGAGAGGGATTCTCATTAGGGTGCATGTATTAACGATTGGAAGGATTGGTAGCAAAATCAGAGTAAGGAAGCGCCATAACAAGCCGATGCAGCAGAGGAAGGAGAAGGCGCAAAGGCGCAAAGAAGAAGAAGAAAAAGGCACGGAAAAGAAGAAGAAGAAGGTGCGGAAAAGAGAATTCAAACTGATACCATGTTAATTTTGGAATAAACTCATAGTATTCATCATGTTATGGAATGTACATAACAGTATTATATATACTGTTAAAGTAACAAACTGTTTAGTAACAAACTGAACAGAATTGTAACAAACTGTAACAAACTAAACTAACTGTTTAGTAACAAACTAAAACAGAATTATTTTCATCATGTAATAATATAGGAACTATAAATATTTAGAAAGAAAGCAAAGCATATATAAAACTTTTGTATTCAGATTGCGTGCTTACAAAGGAAATAAAAAACCCTTTATATAGGGATACAAAGGCTTACTATTTAAGCCGATAATAGCTACCTATGATAGCCAGTTACAACAAACAAAGATGAATTATTAATGTCGGGTACACAATGGGCCCCATCGACACAAAAATAATTCACAAACGACAAAATAGACAGCATATTCCTTTTTTATTGTTTCAAGATAAGATTCTCTCTTATCTTCATTTTTTTTAATTATTACTTCTGGACAATTCTTGTCATTGCTTAGTCCCTTGTCATAGCTTTAGCCTTGGCCTTTTCTTTAGCCTTTTGGGCCATAGATTGAATCAAAGCATCCCAGAAGTCTTCAGCTGTGGGATCATCATTTTGAGCTTCTCCAGCTAAACCTTCAAAGGTGTTGGAATCTATTGATCCCATGGATGAACTAGTCTTCATGGATTGCATATCATCTTTTGAAGTTTGAGATTGGAAAGTGTAGAAGAATTGGGTCTTCATATGATCTAAAGTTCTGACCTTTCTTCTTCTGTTTCATTGGGATACTTTCTTTGAAATTTTTTTTTCAGGTTTCCCATAGACATTTGTTGGGAGTTTTGATCTTTAACATTATTATTTTTGTCTTCACTCAAGGCTGATTTGATTAGAACAATTTTGTCCTGGATGTCTTCTAAACTCATTTTATTCCACCATTTGTAGAAAAAATTTCTTTCTAGAATTGGCACATTAAATTTGTCACTGGAAATAGTGATAGTCCATCTCCAAATCCAAGGAATTTGAAACTTAGTGAAGAAAAGAAATGGACATTGTCCGGTTATCAAATTTGATGAAATATTTAATACTAGTGGACTATTTTCGCACCAAGGAGTATATAATTCGTTTAACTCTTCTGGAAAAATTTCTAGCGTAGGACCAAATTTAATCCACCAGGCATAAAACCAATTTGGAATGGGTCTATTAATCACATCTGGATTAATTGAGAAAAACCAAGAATGTTTGTTCTTAGGATTTTGGTAATAAAAGGCTTGGGTGAAAGCCTGGACATAATCCCAATAATTGAAATAAATATATTTTCCTTCGGCAATTCTTATTGCCTTTTACCATTAGGGTTAAGACCCCATTCTCTAGGTGATAAGATCTTATTAATGTGGCATTTGCTAAAGTTTATGAAACTTTCAGGATTGTTGTTTTGATAATGATGAGTAAAAGTTGCTGATTCAGTAACTGCTAGTAATATTTCTAAATGTGGTCTTGATTTACCATGAAGGCCTGGATATCCTCTTGATTCTAGGTATCTTGTTTTGATAGCCCATCCATCATTTGGATTTATTTTTATATCCTCATCATCAATATACATAACTTTTTCTGTAACTGGATTCTCAAAATAATCAGTTACTTGTTCTTGAGGGGGGTCATTGACCGTAATTTCTTTGTAAGATATAATCTTTTTAGAAGAAGAAGAAGGTATATCTTCCTTTTTTGAGGTAGGTAATTGCTGCATATTTCTACCTTTATAGATTGTAGTCCAATCCCCTATAAGGGGAATGTTTGATTCACTTTGGGGTAACATATTGTTACTCCCTCTTCCAAGGCCTCGTCCTTAACCGCGGCCTCTTCCTCCCCTAGATGGGGGTGTCATTCTTTCCCTGCAAAAATTCACGGGTGAGGTAATCAGCAAGTGAATTATTTTCACCTTTAATATGTTTAATATCAAATTCAAACATAGATATTTGAGATTGCCAGCTAGCAAATATTTGTTTTGCGACAAGATTTTTAACATCTTTTTCAATAATTGATTTGGCAGAGCTGCAATCAATTTGTAATAAAAAAATTATTAAGTAAATCATCTTGAAATTTTGAAACACATTTTATAATAGAAAGAATTTCTTTTTTGATGGTCGAATATTTTGACTGAGTAGGATTCCATTTACCAGAGGTAAACCTAACCAAAACATCTTTGGATATTTCAGGTATAACCTGTTTTAGAATTCCTCTATATCCTAAATCTGAAGCATCAGTTTCAACGATTTTAAAATACTTGGGATTAGCCAGAGATAAGCAAGGCAAACATTTAACCTTGTTTTTAATTCTTCGGACTGCTTGAGAATGTTTATCAGTCCAAGGGCCAGGATTTTTTCTAAGCCTAACATGTAATATACTAGTATCATTAGCAAGATTCTCATAGTAATCGGCAATATAATTAAGACTACCAAGAAATCTTTGTAATTGTTTCTTATCAGTAATGATATCAGGGAACTTAGAAGCAAATTCAATACTCTTTGAATAGGAATAATAGTTCCTTGATCAATTTCATGTCCTAAAAATCTAATTTTAGTTTGAAATATTTTAATCTTAAGCGCGGATATAATTAATCCATTATGCTTAATTAAACCTTTGAATATTTTCAAATGTTTCATATGTTGATCAATTGTTTTAGAAAAAACTAAAACATCATCAATGTAAAAAATTATAAATTCTGTATAAGGAATAAAAATATCATTCATAATATTTTGAAATTCGGAAGGGGCGTTCTTTAACCTAAACGGGAGGACATTCCATTCGAAATGTCCAAAAGGCACAATAAATGCCGTTTTATACTTATCATCTTCATTAATCTGAATTTGCCAATAGCCAGATTTCATATCGAATTTCGAAAAGATTAAAGCAGTGTTTAATCTATCTAATAAATCTTTTTTATTAGGAATAGGATATCTAATCCATTTCAACACCTTATTAAGGGGATTATAATTGATAACAAGTCTAGGGATGTCGCGTTCTCTTTCAGCAGCATTATTAACATAAAAAGCAGTGCAACTCCAAGGAGATTTAGATTTTCTAATTAAACCTTTCTCTAAAAGAGAATTTATTTCTTCCTTACATAGGTTTAAATATTCATGATTCATTTGGACTGGTCTGGCTTTAGTGAGAATCTGACTTTCATTAAAGTCATCTAGATAAGGTAAAGAAATAACATGTTTCTTTCTATCCCAAAAAGCGTTTGGCAAATCATTGCAAACTTCATCTTTAAACTGTTGATCAATTAATTTGATTTTTTCTTTTATCTCATCTTTATTAAGTTGTTCATTAATATTTAATAAACTAACTTCTTATTTAAAAAAACCTAATTATTTTTCTTTATTTAAGAGAATACTTTTAACCTCATTAAGCATTTTAATATGAGGATCAGTAATGAATTCAAAAGTGACCTTCTTACCATTAATCATGGTGGTGATGCCTTTAGTGTCAACATTTATTAAAGGCATAATGTTATTTAAAAAAGGAGTTCCAAGAATAACCCAGTGAGTCATGTTTTTAAGTAATATAAAATGGGTAGGTAAACAAATATCTTGATTGCAAACGTAGGTATTAGGTAATTTATAATTAACCATTAATTTGTCACCACTAGCCTGAGCAAGGGTTTGAGTGGTTTTGGCATAATATTTGGTAGGAACAATTCCTTCCTGAAGACAATTAAGGTCAGCGCCGCTATCAATAAGGGCGACTTCATTCTGTAATATAAATGTTCTGTTAATAACTAAAGTTATTCTAACAAACCATTTTTGAGAAATTACTCTGTCAATCAGAGTAAGAAATCTATCATTAGCGAAAAGACTGTTAGTAGAAGATATTTCTTCAACTTTAGGGGTACCTGTTTCAAGTAAGGAAACCCTTTGAGATAATTTTTGATTATCCTTCTTTATCTGAATAATTTCATAGTTCAAAAGATTAATTTCCCTATTTAAATCAGTAAGGGAAACAGGAGTTTCACAGATATGTGACTGTTGAAATCTGGATAGAACCTCACTTAATTGGTAAGGGGCTTCAATAATAACAGGAGATTCTTTTTTAGAGTTTTCTTGAATTAATACTTCAAGCATTTTTCTTTTAAGATTATCATCAGAAATAGATTCAATAGCTTTTATAGCTTCATCTTGTTCTGCAGTAAGAACATTAAGACCGTTCATGTCAACAATAGACTTCCAATAATCTATTTGATTACATTGACAATTATTATTGTCAGAACTATCAGAGGAATAATCTGATGATGATTCATAGATCATGTCAATATCTTCATTAGAAGAATTGGTTTCCGAGTGAGATTTAAGTAAACAAACTTTCTCAAGTTGAGAGCGTAATTGCTCATCCTCGATTTCATTGAGAGCTTTTTTGGTCCAACATTGGTTGGCATAGTGACCAGCTTTACCACATTTGTGGCAAGATACATCAAGCATTTTAGCTTTTCTTTTGCCTTTATGATTAAAAGTCTTTTCTTTTGGTCTACTTTTATTAAAGTGACCCTGTTTCTTATTCTTCTTATAAGAGTTTTTATAATTATCCTTATTTTTATGAGATTTATTCCTGAAAATTTTTCCTTTTTTCTTTTTATTCTCAGGAGATCTTCCAAGATCAAAGGCGAACTGGTCGCAAAATTCACCTATTTGGTGTTTTTCAGAAAGTTTCTGTTTTTTAAGCCGATTTCTAAGCTTAATATCATTAAATAAGGTTAATCATTCATTAACACAAGTACTAATAATTTGACCATAAGTAAGATCAGGATAATTAATATTTATCCCATCATTTTTACTTCTTAAAGAATGTCTAACCTTTTCAGAGAAGAAATGAGGTAATCCATCAATAAATTTGGCTTTCCAGTGGATAGAGTTAGGATTTTTTAATTGATAAACTCTAGATAAAAAGGTATATTTGTACCATCTAAAATGTGTAAGGGAGAGACATCTTAGATTCTGAAGTAGAGTTGGAATTTTTTCTCCAATAGGGATATTGGTTCCAACAAAATGTTGAAGGATAGAGAGACACAATGTATAAACCGCATCTTCTTCTCCTGTGGTGGCAATACCACTTGTTCCAATTCCAGGAACTTCGGACTTAACTATTTTCTTATGGTTAAGAATATCTTTTTTCTGATTATCAGTGAGATAATGATCCCACCAGCCTCTTAATTGACCAACAAATCCAGTTGATATAAAGGAGGCAATATCTTTGTCAAAATTTATGTGTTGTTTACAAATAGTAGAATACATAATCATTCTATGTATGGCATCAAGGATTTGTTTGTCATTTAATCTATCAATGTTCCATTCGTAAATGGCTTTTCCAGAATATGAATTTTGGAAGGGTTTAGGTTCCTCAAAAAGTAAATCTTGAGGAGAGGGGCGCTTATAATAGTATTTCTCCAAAGGTTTAGAGTTATAAATAGGGTTTATTTCATTAGTATTTTGATTACTAATGTCTAAGTCAGCAAACATATTTTCTAAATCATTAATGTCTTCTTCATTAGAGGAGTCTTGATTAGACATAACCGTTAAATGTAAATCTTTAAGCTTCCTCTCAAGAATACGAACAAACTCATCTCCGCTGGTTTCCATTTTAAATCCTTTTATAGGAATAGGAGGTTGAATGATAGGAACATCTGAAATATTGGAGGTAGAAGCTTGTTCTTGAAATTTAGGCTTATTAATAAGGTCAATAATAACCTTTTGACGAGCTTTTTGTTTGTCTAAAAGGTCTTTTACGGACAAGAACTATTTTTCTAGAGAAATAAATTATTCTCCTAGACAAACAAGGTAGGCATTAGTATAATTATTAAATTTAATTATGGAATTTAACTCCTTAAGAGTAACCTGATTTTGTTCAACTCTTTGTAATTGAAGGGTAAGATAAGGTGTAGCCTCAGTATGAGGACCCAAACTTATGGTTTTCTCTGGGGGAAAAGGAGATTCCATTTTTTCTCCTTTAATATTTTCCCACGGTTTTTGTAGAACTAAAAGTTCGTCTTTTTTCATAAAAACTAATTCTTCTTTTTGTTTACTTATAAAGTAACTAATGAACCATTTGACAAAAGGAATGAAATCCTGGTTCATAGACATTTGAGTATAGTACTCATCCTTAAAGTTAGCTAACACTGGAGCAGGAAAAGTTTTAAAAAATCATTTTCTAAATTGAGCGTATCTTTCATGCTGAAACTCGTCATTGACAAAGTTTCTTAGATTACTACCTGGGGAATAATCTAACATTATAACGGGAAGTCCATATCTGAGGGAGTAGGTGATTCTACTCTAGGAGAATTTGGTTTTTGATATATACCATGGGGAATTTTGTTTTCGCTAAGTCTTATATTCTCAATGACTTCTATTTCTTCTCTTAATTGAGAAGTTGAAGGTCTAGCTAATTGACTAGGAGCAGTGTAAAACTCATCTATAAAATTTACAGAATGTCTTCCAGACATAGATCTAGGTATTCTAATTATTCTTTTAGAGTTAAAGTTTATCTCCAAATCTCCTTCATTAGTCTGGATTATTTGATCAACATCCTTATTAAGGATGGGTTCAAGTTCTATGGCCTAAGGAAAATTCCAGGTTTCTGGAAAATTAATTTCATCCCATTTTAGCAACCTATTAGTTGTAACATTAGATGTTAATAAATTAGTTTGAACTAAAGTAGTTGTTCCAGGAAACGATATTTGTTTAGCTTTAGTGTTTAAAGTGGTAAGAACTTTGTAATAAATCCTGTAACATATAGCCATAATTTCATTTCCAGGTTTAAAATTGTAACCATTGGTATGAATAGTTAATTGAAGAGCATCTAATAAATTTTTATCAGACATAAATAAGCTTATATTGGGAGAGACATCAAAATAAACTGGTCTATGACACATGCTTGTCTCAATTAAAGCAGCTAAAGATTGTTTAAAATCTTTACATCTACCATCTCTAATATATCCCAGAATGCTAGTATTTAATCCTAGCAAAGTTAAAGGTTTAACAACCACTTGTATTAAACCAATATGTATATAATTATAATTTTTAAAAGGAAGTAAATCCTTTTTTGTTAAAAGTTTGATTGTCTGAGTACTTTCAGAAATTTGAATAGTCTGTTCTAAGCTTTTAACAGCAAAACGAGATAATATATCTATTTTGCCAAATTTATAAATTTGGTTTGAAGGTACTGATGGAATTGTCCATTTGTTAAGTTTATCCAAATTCTTTGGATATTCTATAAGTTCTTCATGTTTAATCAAACCGTTTTGATGATTATCATCATCAGAATCCATAAATATGACAGGCTAATGATGTTGTAGCTGATTAGCTATCTTAGGTAAAACTAAGTAGGTAAATATAACTCTTGATCTTAATACAAATATATCTAAGCAACAACTATAAGTCATCTTTGCAAACAAAACGTTGTTTAACTATCAACCCTAAGGGATAGAAGGATCTCTCCTAAATCAAAGATGTCCAATGTTTTTTAGCAAAATTTTCTTTTCAAATTCCTTTTGACACTCCCTTCTCCGGGAAAAAGGTGAATATAAGAAAACACTAAAAAACCTCTTTAGTTTTTAAAAAACCCTTATTACTTGTTGCCATGATATAAATTTATTTATCTCAAGAGAAGAACCCCTACATACTTAGTTTCTTCTAAGTTATCTAACCTTCCACAACAAAAAATTTAGCCACTAAATAACATTTATTATTAGTTGGACAAAGAAATATACCTTAGTTTTAGAACCAGGTTATATATATATATATATATATATATATATATATATATATATATATATATATATATATATATATATATATATATATATATATATATATATATATATATATATATATATATATATATATATATATATATATATATATATATATATATATATATATATATATATATATATATATATATATATATATATATATATATATATATATATATATATATATATATATATATATATATATAACTTAATCTCAATTTCATCTTTCCGGATTATTTCACAAGATTTCTTAAAATAAAATATGTGCTCCTATTAAAAAAAGGTGGGTCGAGATTATGAAAAATTATGAAAAATATCCAAATAAATGAGGCATGTTGTATATTTGGAAACATTTTCTTATCTTATCGATTACAATGGCGAATAAAATTTGGATTTCTTAATTAAAAGAAATAAGCATGTTAATGACTATAATTCTCTATCTTTGTGGTCTAGTATGAAAATACATGAACACTCTTGAAAAATTTGAGATGGTAAATCTATATCCTTTTAAAACGACAACTGGAAAGATAATGTTATTGGTGCTGATTTGAATTTTCTTGAATATTTGTGAGTTAGCTTGTCTGTCAAGGTTTTGATTTTCATTCATAATGGTTCTTAGTATTTTTCTGATTGGTTAACCATTATTAAACCTCCTTTTATCAATATAATCAAGGAATGTATAATTTCTCTCACATATGATTATGCTGCTAATTTTAATTCTAATCAACTTATTGGAGGAAGGAAGAAAATTTGGTGTAATGGGATTCCTCCTATCAAAACTTTAATAATTTGGAAAATTCTTTACTCTAAATTTCTCATTGATGACAATCTCAGATAAAAAGGGTTCACTTTGATATTGTGTGGTAGAAATTGTGCCAATACTTTTGAAGACATTCACCATCTTTTTTTAGAATGTTCATTTGCTTTGTACATTTAGAATTGGTTCTTCTTGTTCTTTAGAGGTCCTTGGACCTCACTTCCATGCACAATTTATTTACTATAACGAATGGAAATTGAAGCTTGCAACTAAAAATTCAATATTGTCAACAATTACTACCGCTATTTGGTATGTGGTTTAACGAGAGCAAGATGAGGTTTGAAGATGTTAAAAGTCATATGACTATTGTGTAGACCAAAATCAAACAAGATGTTTTCTTATTCACAAATTTGTCTAAAGGACATACGAATTCTTGTGATCAAGATTCAAAATTATCAAATTTGTTAACTTAGTTACAATTCTTTAGATGTGACTTTTACTATTTTTCAATAAAAATATGAGAAGTGTATAATTTCTTCTTACAAATATGTAAATTGTTCCTATTTTTCAGTTTTTAAATGATATTTAAATATACTTATTAAATTTTTATTGAAAAATAGTAAGAACCACACATAAAGAATTATTCCTAAATTTTATCTTATGTTTTATTCTTCTTAATTTTCTTAATAAAGTTTTTTATGAGACAATTGTTTGTAACTATTTTTTTATTTTTTTATTTTTTTATTTTTTTATTTTTACTTAATCCCCGAAATGTTAGTTTTCTTTTACAATTTTTAATAACATTTTATTTTGAAATATTGCTTTCTAACATTTTATCTCTAATGTAGATTTGGGAATTTTATGTTTTAGCAATAACTAAGTATTAAAAAAAATACACAAATAACAATGTTTTGGAGAAAATTACGCAAATAACCATGTTTCAGAAAACATCACAATGGAGGAGCCAAGTGAGATGGTGTTGCCCTATGCGCCATCTCACTTGGCGCATGCACTTTGTTTTAGCCAAGTGAGATGGCACATGCACTATAAAAAGGAGAGGATGCGCCATCACACTTGGCTACTACGTGCAATTGTATTTTCTATAAGTAAATCACTCATTTCTCCATCATTCTTCACACTTTCTCACACTATCTTCTTATTTTCTCTCTGTTATTTGCGTCATGACATCTCCCATGATTTTCATCAGAGATGGATACGTTATTTTCTCGGCCACCAAACCTCCGATGAAAATAAAATTTTGGCACATTCACTCTATGGAGAGTCTAAAGAGAGAGTTGATGCGATGGCTAGAGGGAGACATTGAGGTGTTTACAGTGATTTCTGGTAAACAATCGCTAGTCCTCCAAACTATCGAATAAACTTACTGACTATTATTCAATTTCTCTGGTAACTCGCAGGATCGACTAGATTGATCCTAGGACGTGTTGGTTATTAGGGTAACTCTCATGATCGAACTGGTATTCATGGTTGGTATTTAGAATATTGTGTAGGTGTTTAACTTATTTCGATTTCTCTATTAAAGATCTAAAGGTGTGATCAAATAAATGTGCGCGAAACTAAATTGCATGAATAAAGGTCAATTGTAAAGACATGTAAAAACTGCATAAAAGACAAATAAATGACTTCGAATCATAAAAACGGTTAATGTAAAAGATTCGAAATATGAAGAAAGCGTTTAAATGCAAGAAAACTGTAAAATGGCTTTAAGTGAAAAAGGTGTTCGAATGATAAAAACTTGAAGATAAAGGCATGAAATGTATAACAGTCTCTGAAATGTAAAGTATTTGAAATGGAAAGAAAATATTTAAATGTAAAGCATCAGTGAAAAGATTTCGAATGAAAACACTTTAAATGAAAAAACTTGTAAATGGTATTGACATAAAGATAAAGGAAAGTACTGGAAATGATAAAGAGTTTTCATTAAATCATAAACATGTGGTGTTATCATACGTACATTGCTCTTGCATTCGTTTCCCTAGCCATGTGGTAATTTGAATGTTTACTGAGTTTTTTTTTGTACAATAGATATGACACACGAAATCCTAATGCTAAGACTTCTATTTATACTACTTTGACCATAACGGTCTTTCTATAAGATTCTTCCACGTTCAGAACATGCAGAGCAATGCCTTTCTCTTACTTCCACGCGTCTTCGAATGCTCCAGCGCATATATTTCAAATTTCGAACATCCCGCTTGCATTTGAATTTCAAATGTTTTGACACTTCTTCGCTTCGAACGCATTTCTTAGACACAGCCTTGTTATCATTTCGAGACTTCTTTGGATATATTCTCATAACTGTCACTCGAAGCTCCAAGCTTTGGTATGCCCATTCGAAGCACTGCTTCTACCATTTCGAAACATGACGTTTTGTTTCATTTCAATCGAAACGTCCAATTTACTTTGCTTCTAATAATATCATCAAAATCTTCAGCCAACAAAATGCCCCTTTAAAATATGTATTTCGATTCCTTTGAGAAATACTTATTTTAAACATATACACAAGATTTTGATGCGACCTTCGAATCATCGTAACATTTATTGCATATGACTCCAGTCATGTCAATCATAACGCTTTTCAGATTCCTTAACCGCCTTGAACCATTTCACAGTATGGTGCAGTTACAAAACAATGATTGTCTTTAATCACGCCTATTACCAATGTTAACTTTACGCCACCTCTTCATCAAACCAACCCACGATTACCACGTATCACAACCTTACTCAGTGGATGCTTAAACTTCCACATTATAAAAACCCATCAACTTAGTCTTTTCTTTTCTTCCCACATTCTGAATCTTTTCTCCTTCTTTTCTCACCGAAACCCTAAGCTTTCAACATTCTTCCAACAATGTCTTCTTCAACTTCATCTCAACTAAAAAAGGCTTCTAAAAAGAAAGGAAAGACCGCAGGAACCACAATGGAAAGCAAGGTTGGCACCTACCAAGGTCAATCTGTCCTTGTTCCCCAGATGATCTCAAAAGAGAAAGAAATGCTTTATGCATCCCAGGTACTAATTCCTACTAACGCTGCTGGCAAGAGGTTAGCTTTAATGGGCCCTCTTACAGTTTTTGAAATTTTAAAAGACACCAGAAATTTTTTCCCAGTTTGCTATAATTTCAAACCTCTGTTTAATAAAATGGACGCCCCTAAGGCAATAGAGTCTTCTGGTTCAAACACCGTGGAAAATCCAATCGTTCCTCCTAAGGACCCTTTTGTACTAGACTATGTAAAGAGTAACTTCAAACCGTTTCGATCTTGTCCCACCTCCGACACTGCTTATCATAACTGGTTCAATAAGGTAGAAGCTAAGAAATCCCAGCAATGGGAAGAATTAGGTATCTACAACTTGATTAAGCTGTCGAAGCCAGGTTTTACTTATAGCCACCCATTGTTATTCGCGTCCCTATATTTCTGGGACAGTACTTATAATATTTTCCATCTCCCTGGTGGAATGATTACCCCTACCTTTTTTGACATAGCGGCCATTACTGGGCTATCACCA
Source organism: Vicia faba (assembly GCA_948472305.1). Lineage (NCBI taxonomy): Eukaryota > Viridiplantae > Streptophyta > Magnoliopsida > Fabales > Fabaceae > Vicia > Vicia faba. Next base: position 1,453,084,669 of record OX451736.1, read on the forward strand.
ATAGGAGAAACATATATCCCTGACAACAAAGAGCATTCGAGTATTATCGACTTCGAAGTCAAGCTAGCAAGCTTTTTAAAGTTTATCAGCCACTATCACACTGAAGGAGACAGTGTGTTGGATGTAGAACACATTGCTTTCCTTACCTTATGGCTGTCAAGGTATGTCTTTTGCAGCAGATCCCTACAAGTAGCCAGTAGGTTTATTCCTCTAGCTAGAGATTTGCATGAGAATCGGAGGGTGTGCTTAAGAGAACTGCTATTAGTTGATCTTTATGAAAGCCTAAGGTCAGCTGTTTCGAGTCTAAAATCTCACACCTCCAAGAATATCCTGCTAGCTGGCCCTTTCTGGTTACTTCAGTTATGGCTAAATGCCATGTTCGAACCTTCATTATCAACTGCCAACACTATTGCTGAACAAGACCCTGAAATAACGGATAGAATCGTCGAAGGCACTAGGCTGCGAAGACTAACCCCAAACGATGATAAGGATGACTTCAAAGTCCTATTCTCAAAATATATCATGATATTCTCCAAGAGGCATAAGTTCGAAGAGACCATGGCGCCTTTTGCTTCAAGGGCTCATGGACCTTCATGGTTCACCATGGCTCTCTCAGAAGCTGTCAAAAGCAAAGAGATTCAAGATGTATGGAGAGCCTTTTTGCTACCCAGACTAATCTCTTCAAGAATAACTCCTGCTAAGAATCAGATTTTCCTTTTCGCTTATCAGCCCAACTTCGTTTCGAGACAGTTTGGCTTGTGCCAACTAATTCCTGAACCCCTATTTCAAACGGAAAGTGCCATCACCTCTGGGCGAACCTTCAAGGCACGAGAAGCCAAACTACAGCAGGAACAATACCAAGGCTTCGCCCAGTTTGAACTAATAACTTTCGAACCTACACACCTTACAGCAAAGGGGTTTCTGGAATGGTGGACAAAGTTCTATCAGAATTATATGTTCGATACTCTTACTATTCAGCAGAAACTAACTGATGCATTCGATGTGCAGGTACCATGCAAGAAAGGTATGTTCACTCATGCCAAAGAGATTAAAGCTTTTCAAAATTATTTCGAAACTACTTATGATCCCACACACTTGGAATCCACTGTGCATCAAGCGGCTGAGACCCTGAAGGAAAAATTCAAAGAAAAAGTTTCTAAGTTAAAACTTCCTTCAGGGTTGTCACCTGAGGATAGGTATAGGTTGGCATTCGAAATGCATCCACCTAAATTTCCTAGATTACCTACCTCAGAACTGGCTCTGGCTTGGTTTCCTCCATACCCTTGGTGGTTCACTTGCAAAGAAATGTTCAAATATCTTCAAAAGAAACCAAAGCCATCTGAGACTGTGACATGGGCTCGACACTGGCTCCACGATTTCCCAGGACATCTTCGCTATGACCTTTCTGCCATGTCGATTAAATCTGATCAAGGCACAGGTGCGAATGCTTGGGAAAAACCCAAACGTTTTTCATTTTCTATATCTTTAACTTTTGCCTTAATTGTTTCGATTTTCAGCCATCGGGATAAAGACTGCTGCTTCAAAGTCAAAAGAAGGGAGCGCCTCTCAAGCCTCTATCGAAACCATTGACAATGTGAGTCCATCCGAACCAACAACAATTGCTGCAACAACAACAACAACACCAGTAATAACCAGTGTTCCAACTCTACAGGTAATCACTTAGCCTTGATGTTTCGAATACACTAATGCTTCATGATTTGCATCTAACTCTTTGTTTAAATCTTTTCAGACCAACAAACTTCCGCCTACCACTCCAAAGAAGCGAAAATCAAACACTACTGGGGAAGACCCCAAGGTTGGAGGGAATTTACCAGTTGCTTCGAAGAAGCAGAAGAAGGATATTTCAAAAAGTGCTGTACCAACTAGTGTCTCTGGACTCGATTCCAGGGATACTGCTCCCTCACCTAAATCCAAAATTCCATCTTCGACCTCCAACTTAATGTTGGAACGCATAGCTAGCAACCTCTCTTCTGAGAGTCCACAGGTAAATTGAACTTTAAACCTTTGACAAAATAATTATTCATTACCTTGGTGCATGCTTTTAATATTCTTTTGCTTCTTGCAGGATATTTTAAATCCAGCTTTTACCACTTCGACCTCACCATCAAAAGCTGCTGCTCCAATCAACTCCTCTCCTCAAGGAGACTCCAGCAACCTTGTACAGAACAAAGGTTCCTCCAATATGGAGGTTCTGGCTGGGGCTTCTGAGCAGCAAGATGATCAGAGTACTTCTCCTCCTCTAAAAGAGACAAATGAAGCAACACTTCATGAATCTGCAGAGGCTTTACAAAGAACTTCTCTTCAAAAGTCCCCTCTTGAAACCCTTCAAGAGGATCCAAAGGACATTCACGCTGAAGGAGAGAAAGCTGATTCTGGTCAAAGAAACGAAGAATCTGCAGGAGAAGGGTCCGAGGAGGAAGATGCCAACGATGGTTCGACTGCTGGGACAGAGTCCAATGCAAATAGCAGCGAAAACGAAGATATCGAAGTGGTGGATTTGGATGACGATGAAGAAGATAATGAGTACGAAACGAATGAAGGGGATGGTGACGCAACCAATAAACCCATGGAGGTCGAAATGGACGTGACTCCCCTGCGTGTGGAACTCCCTCAACCGTCTTTGTCTCGAATGACTGAAGAGGAGCTTGCACTCCTGAGACGAAATGACCTTATTGGGTACATGAAGGCGAAGCTGGCTCAAAGGGACATTCCACCTGCTAGGGCTGGCACAAGTTCGACTAGCCATCCTCTGCCCACAGATGAAAGAATTGTACTTCTTAACAGGATCAGGAGAACAATTCTTGATGTGGACATATTCGAAGTGCTCAAACAGGATAGCACTGCTTGCTACACTATGAAGGATTTGCTTACAAAAGTCAACCTTGCTACCTGCTCCTTGCCAGTTAGCACTATCTTGTTCGATCTTCAATCTTTGCTGGACAACGTGACTGGGTACCTTCTCCAAGATGAATTTGCTTCCAGAAAGGTTCAAGAAAAACGCACTGCAATGGATGCTGCTTATGAACAAGCTTCGAAACTCTCTCAAGAAGCTGAGGATCAAGCCATGCATCTAAAGCAAGCAAAAACTGATTATGAGGCTCGAGCTGAGTCCATCCTTCTCTGGGAAAGGAAAATTCAGGAACTTCAACAGAAGGTTAAAGAGGCTATAGAACAACAATTGGCCTACGAAACCAATACTGCTGGTAACCAATTCGAAGAGCTTCTCAACCAGGGGCTTGCAGAAATGGAAACTGCAGAACAACTCAAGGGAGAAGTGGCAACCTTGGAGGGAGCCAGACGTTTTGCTCAACAGAGACTTGAATCTTTTCGAAGTACCTTCAACAGATTGAAGAATAATTCCTATTTCTAAATCTCAGTGTTCATTTGATTAAAATTTGGTTTTTATTTTTATTTTTTATGTAATATTCGAACAACGCCATTTTGGCATCCCATATTGCCATTTTGGCATTTTTATGATATTTTGATTACGTTGTTACTATTCGAATCTCCTGCAGGCGTGGCTTATATTTCTTTAAATACTTCCCATTAACCTTTAGGATACGTTTATCATCCATCAGCTCTTCGATTTCATATGCATTGTTTGAGAATAATTTTAATATTTGAAAAGGCCCTTCCCAATGAGGTGACCATTTACCTAATGTTTTATTTTTCTTATCCATGGGCAATATGACTTTCCAGACTAAGTCATTAATAATGAATGCTTTTATTTTCACCCTTTTGTTATATGTCCTGGCCACTCTTTCTTTTTGTCTCATCAAGATTTCCAATGCATGTAATCTAACTTCGTCCAACTCAACTAATTCATTCATCATCATCTCCCAATATAATGCAGCTGGAATTTCGTTTTGTCTTTGAATTCGAATTGATTGTAGATGAATTTCTACTGGCAGCACTGCATCATGACCAAATGTGAGTTGGAAAGGCGTAGTGTTAGTAGCTTCCTTAGGAGATGTTCTACAGGCCCATAGTATTTGGTCCAAAGTTTTGTGCCAGTTCCTTGGCTTTTTACCAATATGTTTCTTGATTAACCCTATTATCACTTTATTGGCTGCTTCGACTTGACCATTTGCTTGAGCATAATATGGCGTTGATGTTAGTAATCTAAACCCCATTTCTTGCGCAAATTCTTGCATCTTTCTACCAGTAAACACAGAGCCTTGGTCTGTGGTTATTCTCTCTGGCAATCCGAACCTATAGATAATGTGTTTCTGTATAAACTCAATAATAGCCTCTTGATCAGCAACTATTAATGGTATAGCTTCGATCCACTTGGTAAAATAATCTATTCCTACCAAGATATATTTCTGTCCTTTAGACGAAGCGAGATTTATTTCTCCTATCAAATCCAATGCCCATCCTCTAAATGGCCATGGTTTGATGATTGAACGCAACTCACTTGCAGGGGCATGTTGAATCCCTGCATGTTTCTGACATTCCTCACATCCTTTAGCAAAGTCTATACAATCTTTGAGCATGCTAGGCTAATACATGCCATATCAAAATAACAGCCATTTCATTTTGTGACCTGCTTGATGTGCCCCACATGCCCCGTTGTGGACTTCTGACAATGCTAAGTATGCCTCACTTTCTCCTAGGCACTTCAATAATACGCCCTCTTCGGTCTTTTTGAACAATTCGTTCCCCGTGAGGACATATGATAATGCTCTGTATTTTGTCTTCCTATCAACATTCAGAGTTGGGTTTGTTAAATAACTCACCAGTGGACTTCGCCAATCTGCATCTGATAAAGTGTTTATGGCTAATATTTCGAATCCCTGTTTCTCAGCATATCCCAATTTCATACTTTCTAGATCTGATGGTGTGAATCTAGTAGCCATAACTCTACCCCTTAATTCAACTAAATCCTCAAAGTTCCTGGCAGAAACTTTATAACCCGAAGCCAACTGTGCTAAGTCATTTGCTTCTTGGTTCTCTATTCTTGGTATATGTTGAATATCCATGTATTCAAATTTCCTAAGTAGCCTGTTGACTATGACGAAGTATATCATCAGGTTTTCCTTTATGCATTTATACTCCTTTGTTATTTGCTTGACCACTAATTCTGAGTCTCCTTTAATTTCGACTCTAGTTGCCCCCAATTCCAACAAAGCTTCAAGTCCAACAATGAGCGCTTCATACTCAGCTTCGTTGTTCGAGCAACGAGGACCATCCAATTTGTACTTGAATTTTGTTGGAATTCCTTCAGGAGAAATTAGAAGGACTCCAACACCACTTCCATTCCTGTGGGTTGAACCATCAAAGTATAATTTCCATGGTTGCATTTCAACGTAACTCATGACAGTCTGCTCAACCAATGAATGGTCCACAATGAAATCAGAAATCACTTGGCCTTTCACAGCTTTTAAAGGCATGAAAGTCCAAGAATATTATGTTAAGGCTAAAGCCCATTTACCAACTATGATATGCATTATTGGTTTTGAAAGCATGTGTTTAATGACATCGAAATGAGATGAAACATAAACATCAACAGGCTTTATATAATACTTGAGTTTCATACAAGAGAAATACAAACAGAGACATAGCTTTTCTAAATTGCTATATCTGGTCTCTGCATCATTCAATACTCTACTTAAATAGTATATGGCTCTTTCGATACCATTGTTATCTTCTTGTGCTAACATACTACCTATACTAACTTCAGAGGCAGATATGTACAATCTCATGGGCTTCCCCCATGAAGGTGGAGACAAGATAGGAGGCTGAGAGAGGTATCTTTTTATCCTGTCAAATGCCTCCTGATGGGCTTCTTGCCATTCGAAGGCTTGGCCTTGCTTTAGACGAAGCAACGGAGAGAAAGCTTGGGTTCTTCCACTCAGATTCGAAATGAACCTTCTGAGGAAGTTAATCTTCCCTAGCAGAGATTGCAGCTCCCTTTTTGACGTAGGTGCTTTCGTCTCCATTATGGATTTGGTTTTGTTCTGGTTGATCTCAATCCCTTTCTTGTGAACCACAAAACCAAGGAAATCTCCAGCCTGCACAAAAAATGCACATTTACGGGGATTCATCTTTAAGCCATGTTTTCTCATTCGTTCGAATGATTGGCTTAAATGATGCAAATGTGTTTCTGCAGATATATATTTGATGACTATATCATCAATATACACCTGCATAAAGGTTTCAATGAAATCATGAAAAATCAAATGCATTGCCCTTTGATAAGTTGCCCCAGCGTTCTTTAAACTAAAAGGCATCACCACCCATTCGTAAGTGCCTAAGGCTCCTGGGCAACGAAATGTTGTCTTGGCAACATCTTCTTTAGCAATAAAAATCTGATTATACCCAGAGTATCCATCTAACATACTCAAGTATTCGAACCCTGCAGCAGAGTCTACTAGCATTTCTGCCACAGGCATGGAGTACTCATCCTTAGGGGTTGCAGTGTTTAAATCCCTAAAATCTATGCAAATTCTTAAAGAACCAGTTTTCTTAATAACAGGTACTATATTTGCTAACCATTCGACATACCTTGTGGTTCTGATGAATCTGCAACGCAGCAACCTTTCGATCTTAGCTTTAATCTTTGTGAGAACCGCTGGTGCGAATCTTCTAGGAGTTTGTTTGATGGGCTTCTTGCCATCTTTGATTGGCAGTCTGTGTTCGACTAACTCCCTCTTTAAACCAGGAATTTCGTCATAATCCCATGCGAAGCAATATTTATTTTTCTTGAGGACCTCGATCACTTCCTGCTTGAGGCCTGGGCTAAGTTTTGCACTTATGTAGGTTATTCTTTTCGTGTTTTCATCCCCTAAGTTGACTTCTTCGAGTGGATCTTGCGCCAACATTTTGGCACCTAAGTCTATGGGGTCCCTTTCGAAGCCTAAGGGTTCTTTATCATAGATGGCGTCCAGCCTTTGATCTATCTCAAGTTCTTTAAAGGGTGAGCATTTCGAGCCATCCCCACTTATTTCATTCATCTTCACAGCTAATTTATTTATTTCAGCCTCTAAGGCCGCCTTTGATTCGTTCTCAGCCATATAGGTCGAAATCCTTTCAAAAAAGGAGGACTCAGTCATGGATAAGGTTGTCGAAGTCCCAGCCTGCTGGCCGTCTTTGTATAGTACTTTCGACTCCCTCGTCTTCACTGATTATTCTTCTATCCCAGTATAGGCCATCATGGCGAAGGGTCATATAGTAGTGGGCGTTTCTGGTTTCGTTGATTTCATCATTTGGAACACACGGAGCAATCTTTGCCAGATGTTTGTCATAATTCCTTTTGTCAACTAAATTGACGGTTGACATGAAGTAACTCTGGTCTGCTTCAATGTTTTCCACGATCCCATCTTCTCTCCATAGAACTAAACGCTGATGCATTGACGAAGGAACTGCCCCTACGCCATGGATCCACTCCCTTCCCAGCAACAAGTTGTAGTTGGCCTTGGCTTCGATCACCATGAACATGGTGGGCCTACAGCTTGAGCCTATTGTCAAGTCCAATTGAACCACCCCCAGTGTTTTGCCCACTTTCCCTTCATAATTGGATAGAACCATATTGTGGGGCTTGATGTCTCCTTCGCGTATTTCTAATCTTTTCAGCATGAAGTGGGGTATCAAATTGACTGCAGCACCCCCATCCACTAGAACCTTATTCACACCATGGGCACCAACTTTTGCCCGAATAAATAGTGGCTTAAGATGGTTCTTCATAGCTGGTTCTGGACGTTCGAAGAATGCATTTTGCTCCTCGACAGCCCCATTGTCCATCACATAGTAGCACACGTACAGGCCCATGCTTCATCAAGTCTATGGTATCTTCTTCCTCATATTCATCAATTTCAGTTTCCTGTCCAAATTCACAGGGAAGCACAGATACCACGTTGCAGTTTAGGTTGAACGAAGACTCCCCCTCTGATTCGAAGTTATCTGTTATCATATCTTCGTCTTCTTCTGGGCCTGGAGTGTATTCCTTTGGTTCATCTAGTTGTACTTCAGAGAAAAGCCTCCTATTAACTGGGGGTTTGTCTTCAGCTTGATTTTTTGGTGTGGGTTTGTTAGTGCTAGATTCACCTTGGTTCTTTGTTGAAGTTGCCCCTTTATTTGCCACATCTTCCCTCTCAGCCTTTCGAATCCTCTGTTGCCTTCGCCACTGGGATCTCGACATGGGGTTCCTTCCTTTGTAGTTCTCTAATCTTACCTCTTCCCTCTTTGCTATGTTGAATTGCCTTCTGTATGTCATAGCATGGCGTGCGTTTCGTTCGGTGTTTCTCCATCTGTCTTTGCCTTTGTCATTTCTGACTTGCAGCCATCTGTCGGTTGGCACTTCAGCAGGGAGTTTGAACGTCACTCTTCGAGCACCCTTGGGATGAGGACTATCAGGCCTTCGTTGTTTGTATTTGCTATCGAAACATGGGCCCATATGAACAGTTTCTTGATGGTTCCAGCAAGGGGCGAAGGGAATTGTTTCGAAGGCTCTGGCCATGCTTTGATCATACACAGCAGAACACCTTGGGCATATCAAGCACTTGGTTGCCCCTTTGTAGCAGCGAAACACAAATTCCAGCAAACTTTATCCAGCCTTAGGATAACACCTGAATAACTGGTTATCCTGGCGCCAATTTTTTCCAGTTCGAGCCCTCTGTACCCTCTCGAAGTTCGCAGAGATTCTCTGATTGCAGAGGATGTTGCACCTAGGGCATAGTATCATTCATGTATCTCCCTTGTGGCACGTCATGAGGTAATCCTTGAGACTAGCATCTCCAACATGATTATCCTCCATCTTATACTTCTCTTTTTCTAAGTATCTTTCTACCTCCTCCATCTCAGAGCGAGGTCTCTCCATATCCACCATGTTTACCTCAACATCCTCCCCCTTAGCTTCATCATCTCCCCATCCTGTGAGTTTTATATCTTCAATGTGGACTTTTGAACTCTCTGGGGCAGAATATTTGACCAAATAGTCAAATTTTCCACTGTGTTCCCCTAAAGTATCCCATATTTCTTTCTGAGGGGAAGTTGGCTTCGTGATTTGGACTTTCTCCAATTCCAGCCTCAGGCCTTCAGTGACCTGTGTCAACTCTTGGTTTTGATTTTCCTGGCCTTCAGTAGCCTGGATTTCTTTTGCAACAGCTAAAGGTGTTGCTTCAATCGAAGTCTCTGGTTGCTTCTGGACGTCTTCAGTGACCTCCTTATCGACTTCGACTATCACCCAGCTTTCGTTTTCAGTACCTTTCTCTCCTATTGGGGCATAACTTTGGTCAGCTTCCACCATGTTAATCTTTCCAATGCATGCAGGCTCAGAGTAATTGGTGTCTGCGACGTCCAAGGGATCTTCGTCCACTTTCATTTTTGCTTTATCAGCAAACTTCAGTCTGCCATCTTTAATTGCATTCTGAATTAGGTCCCTGAAAAGAAAACACTGTGAGGTTTTGTGGCCTAGGAAACTATGATATTTGCAAAATCTTCTTTTCTTTCTTTGATCTAAAGGAGGTATTTTGACATTTGATGGCACAATGAGTTGGCCATCTTTGACAAGTAAATCAAAAATCTCATCACATTTAGTGACATCGAAGGTATAAACCTTCTTTGGGAATTTGTCACTTTTCTCATTTTCTACAATCTCTTTCCCTTTTGTGGGAACTAATAATTTGCAGGAGTAAGGTGGTGCCTGTTTTAATTCAGCGAGGTCGATTTCGACCTCTTCGAATTCGAATTCAGGATAATCTTCTGCTTCCTCAGTTCCAACATAGGAGATCCTTTCCTTCTTGTTATTTTTAAAGACTCTGGCCTTTTCTGCCTTTAGCCTTTTGACCTGTCGAACCCTGTCGGCTAACTGAGCCATGTCTCTCAAATATTGAGTATCTAGTTTCTTTCGAATAGAGTAATCCAAGCCATCAGCGGCCATTTCGATTAACTCATGTTCAGGCACCACTGTGTAACATCTGGATTTCAAAAGCCTGAACCTATTCAGATAATCATCTATGGGTTCAGTGAACTTTCTCTTGACACTGGCTAATTCCTTCAAGCTTATTTTTGACTGTCCCATGTAAAATTGTTCATGGAATAATCTCTCCAAAAGAGCCCAAGTATCAATGGACCCAGGAGGCAAAGTGGTGAACCATGTGAAGGCGTTTTTAGTCAGGGAACTTGGGAAATATTTGATCCTGAGGTCTTCATTATTGGCTATATCTCCCGCTTCGGTTAGATATCTGGCTATATGTTCGACTGTTGACTCATTGGTATCCCCAGCGAACTTTGTAAACTTAGGGACTTTATTTCCCCTTGGTAAATCAGTATGCATTATGTAATCTAATATAGGAGAAGCATAATTTGGCCTTCTAATTCCTGTGTTGAGGCCATTCTGGGCCATGACTCTCTCTATCATGGTGGTTAAATTGTTTTCTGCCAAGATGTTATCGTTTCGAATTCTATGAACGACTGCATCAGCATCTTGATTTCGACCCACCATGACAACCCCCCTAGGTTGTTCTTCTCGAAACTCTGGGACTTCCAGCCTTTCGACCCTTGCCCTTGGTTCCATAATTTCTCTTTGTGGGCCTGTGATCATTGGGGCTTCTAGCCTTTGTGCCCTTGCCCCCAAGTTAACTTCTTCTCTAGGTGGTCTATAGGTTGGGTCGTTAGTAACTTGTTCCATAATAGGTATGTTTGCTCGAACTCCCGCCTGATTCTGCCTACGCCTCTCTGGGGGAGCAAAGAAATCTGCTATTTGACTCATGTTATCTGCATTTTCTCTGTTTGTCACAGTCACATTTTGTACTATTGGGGCAAATATTTCCTGCATAGTTTATGCTAATACCCATATCATATTATGGTTACTGTCATCCATCAATTGCCTAAAAGCCAACTGGTTTTCTGTGGTTAAAATAGGCATTGCGCTATAACCCACTGACCCTTGGTTATTTGTCATAAACTGATTCACCCCAGACCCAGACCCTAATTGTGGTGATGAATTCGATGTGGAATTGTGTAAACCTGCCATAAAATATGTTGGCATTCCATAAGAGGAATTTCCGGTTCTATTACCATCGAAACCGGGTGGTCTAGTTAGTGGGGTGGCGAAATGGGTTTGTGTCCCTGATGGTGGAACGAATCCCCCAGGATAACCAATGGTTCCAGTATTTCCTAAGATCGAACTATTAGTTGATATGCCACTTACTCCATTAGTGGCTATATTACTGTTAGAAGATGCAACAGACTGTGCATTCGAAGGGATCACATTAGACGTTCCCATCGAAGCGGACATATTAGTGCCTGTTGTATGTGGGGCATTTTGGTCCCCTTGTTGATTGTCAGAATTAGACATCTTGTTCAAACGTTTTCTTCTGGATAAGGGTTGGTTGCTGTTGGTTATTTTACCACTTCTTAGGTTCATAAAACAACAAACTTATCACTCAGAGGGTATTTTTATAATGGTTACGTCTCAACAATCTTTATTTCTGTTCTAAATTCTGTAATGTCCAACGATTGGTCCCACCAGGTGTGCCAATTTGTTTACAGTGATTTCTGGTAAACAACCGCTAGTCCTCCAAACTATCGAATAAACTTACTGACTGTTATTCAATTTCTCTGGTAACTCGCAGGATCGACTAGATTGATCCTAGGACGTGTTGGTTATTAGGGTAACTCTCATGATCGAACTGGTATTCATGGTTGGTATTTAGAATGTTGTGTAGGTGTTTAACTTATTTCGATTTCTCTATTAAAGATCTAAAGGTGTGATCAAATAAATGTGCGCGAAACTAAATTGCATGAATAAAGGTCAATTGTAAAGACATGTAAAAACTGCATAAAAGACAAATAAATGACTTCGAATCATAAAAACGGTTAATGTAAAAGATTCGAAATATGAAGAAAGCGTTTAAATGCAAGAAAACTGTAAAATGACTTTAAGTGAAAAAGGTGTTCGAATGATAAAAACTTGAAGATAAAGGCATGAAATGTATAACAGTCTCTGAAATGTAAAGTATTTGAAATGGAAAGAAAACATTTAAATGTAAAGCATCAGTGAAAAGATTTCGAATGAAAACACTTTAAATGTAAAAACTTGTAAATGGTATTGACATAAAGATAAAGGAAAGTACTGGAAATGATAAAGAGTTTTCATTAAATCATAAACATGTGGTGTTATCATACGTACATTGCTCTTGCATTCGTTTCCCTAGCCATGTGGTAATTTGAATGTTTACTGAGTTTTTTTTTGTACAATAGATATGACACACGAAATCCTAATGCTAAGACTTCTATTTATACTACTTTGACCATAACAGTCTTGCTATAAGATTCTTCCACGTTCAGAACATGCAGAGCAATGCCTCTCTCTTGCTTCCACGCGTCTTCGAATGCTCCAGCGCATATATTTCAAATTTCGAACATCCCGCTTGCATTTGAATTTCAAATGTTTTGGCACTTCTTCGTTTCGAACGCATTTCTTAGACACAGCCTTGTTATCATTTCGAGACTTCTTTGGATATATTCTCATAACTGTCACTCGAAGCTCCAAGCTTTGATATGCCCATTCGAAGCACTGCTTCTACCATTTCGAAACATGACGTTTTGTTTCATTTCAATCGAAACGTCCAATTTACTTTGCTTCTAATAATATCATCAAAATCTTCAGCCAACATGAGGTTGGGGAACAAATTAGAAGGATCCAGAGACGAAGAACAACCACCTCACTTGCAACTGGAAGACCTAATTTCTGGTTGGAGGAAGCCAGAATAGACAGAGACGTAATGATGATGATGCATGGCTCACATGAAATTGTTTTGACGGTTGTAATTTTTAGACGTTTTATCGTGTTTTTATTTGTTGTTTGTGAATGGTTTGTTGTAACAAATGCTCTTAATGAAAAACAGTAATGTTTATAACTTAAAAAAGTGCAGATGGTTTGCATACAATTTTTATATTGTAGAGCTTGTAGCTCGAGCGGGACAATTTTTTCGATTGTGTCCGACCTGACGATATAAACCACACTTTCTTTCTAGCTTGTCAAGGGAGTCCATTTCAGTTGTGATACGCTTGCTTTTGAGACAACCCTTATTATTCCTTCGTATTTGATTGTTGTGCCATACTATTTCCCCGTCGTTATGTATTTAAGTTTGCTTAGGAACTTTGAAAAAACAAGAAAGTATAGTTAGGATTCTGTTGTTTTAGCCCATCTATACAGTTCTTTGTGTAAAAATACAACAAAGGAAAAATATACTTTTTATGGATGTGCTTTCTTACTCCAAGCCCGGGGTTGGTGGAGAATGGAGTCCCTAAACCCCGTCAACAACAACACATTCATTTTCCCATACGCAACAAAGTAAGTCAAGAACTTAAAATTATTCATCCTTTCGCCAAATATATGTTTAAAATAAACTATTTTACAATTCCTTTAGGTACAACGTGACGGGTATGGATTACGGCAAGAATCCAAGATTCAATATCGCTCTATATCGTAATATATCGGATCACCTTGTCCCGGATAATGTATGTGTTACCTTTGAACTTTTCTACTTTTAAATTATTTATTTCTTACGTTTTCATTATGCTGATTTAATTTTATCTACAATTTATCTAGAGACCATATTTGGGTTTGGACCATGAACCAAATCCCGAGGATGCAGCAGTTTGGACTGCAAAGATTACAATCATACGGTTCAACATTATGGAGATGTACCACAGCGACCGTGTCAAGATGCAGTTCGAAATGCATCAAGAGATACCATGCAATTTAACTTGTTTGTCTCCCTGGCATCTCAAAAGGGTCAACGCCCAATGGGGTCTTACTAATTGGAAAGATTTTGCTCCATAATGGTGTAAGATGTGGCATAAGCGTCACCAACATGTCTTGCAATTCCTTGTTTTCCTCAACCAGAATAATATGTGACACACGGATCAATATTTTGCTTGGTAAAAATTGGTTAGTAACCTAAAATGCACGTGTCTCATCTGAAGTATTTGGTTGATCCACAAACACAATGGGCACAAACCTCAAATCCCCAATAACAAACCCGACACACATTAACCTCCCCCAAACCACCACGATGATACATATCCACAACCATCCAACCATAATCACCATCTCAATACGAATACACCCATATGCCCCACACCCAACCACAATCACCACCTCAATACCAATACCCCCATATACCCCACACTCAATCCCAATCTCAATCGCAATACCAATACACTCATATGCCCCACACGCAATTACAGTCTTCTCCATATCCCAATGCGGGCCCCTCATCATCTCACCTTAGCCATGATCTGGGATTTCCCAAAGAATATAACCCAACCGACCATCAACCACCATATCACCATAGCACCCAACAATCACAATACCAAACACATCAAGATTCATTTCCTTTTTACCCCCTTTACTCAGACTACCAATGCTATAAACCATTCATAGAACCCCACCCCCCACCAAGATAATCAAACTTTGAGGGCATGTATAACCGACTGTACCAAAGCGGATCTTCTAGATATGGTGATCTGACCGATTTCATGGATCCTGAACGCATTGAATTTGCTGGGCCATCGACCCAACCGCAGCAGGAAAATCGATGAAACCCACCACGAGATAGGTGAGGACGTGGATGCGGAACCACAAGTCGTTACCAAGTTCTGAGGGACAAGTAATTAATTTGTATGTTTTTTTCATTATGTAATCGTTTTTTGTTAATGAAAAGTCGAAGTTTCGTGAAGCTATATCGTTTATCTATTGTCTCACATTTAAAATAGAAAACAAAAAAAATTGCATATCAATTGCACCTAGGCGCCATCTGAGATGCCTTAGGAAAAATATGTTGCACCTAGGCGCCATCTCACTTGGCGTCTCCTTCTTAATTTTAGGTGTATGCACCAACTTAGTTGACTCCTCTATTGTGGAGTTTTCTGAAACATGATTATTTGCGTAATTTTTTTTCGAAATATGATTATTTATGTATTTTATTTTCAATACTTAGTTATTGCTAAAAAAAATTCTAGATTTAAAGTCCTTGCATTGTAATCAAACTGATTTGCCTTTTAATTGAAGAAGCTATTTTATCGTTCTAACCTAGTTAAAATGTATATCTTTATAATAAAAAAATCATTAAAATATTATATCATATAACTAATATTTATTCTTTAATAGACATACATAGTTAATGTAAAATTATTTTACTCCGTCGTTCATTAAAAAAATCATAAATATATTAAAATGACATGGTGGAATGTGCGTTATTCATTGGATGACGGTGTAAAATAATTTTACACCGTTAGTGTATTTTCTATTTTCTCTATTTATAATATAATATAAAATTAAATATATTTGCGATACTTTTAAATATTTTATATTTCACTTTCATCTTTTAAAATATTTTCTTCAAAGAATAATATTTTTAAAACTGTCACTAATTCTATTGTTAAATTACAAAAGAGACCAGTGTAATTAAAATTTTTAGAAGGAATATAATCATATTTAACTTTATAATATAAATAACAAAGTAACAATCATTTTCATAATAACATATTCTATAACAATGTTTCTATAGGTGGGGGGGACTACAGTCCACCTTTGCCACCCCATATCCATCCCTGACCCATTACACTCACCAGATATTTCCTCAAAAGAAATAGAAAAAAACTTGTCAATAAAAACAATTTGGTGTAGGTTTAACCACGTCTACTATATATCATGCCACCTTTCATTATGCTCTAATAAATTATTAGTCCAACTATAACATATTCTTTCCCTATAAGATTCATTACTAATCCTATACTATGCTATCTATCTTTCTTTCCTCTATTGTGTACCTATATAAATACATATCTATGCCTTCAAGTTTAATACTCAAAACAACCATACAAACAAGAACAAAAAAAACCAATATACCAACCACTTTGTGAAATGGCCCCTCAAGTAGACCTTTCTATTGCTAAGATTGGATATGAGATTGAAAAATTCTTTGGCAGACAGAAAAGTTTTGGCAATAATACTAATCCACCAGCAACTCAAAATCTTTGCCAGTACAAATTTTATCCAAGCTATGGAGCTACTACTATTACCAAAAATGTAGAAGAGCTCACTTGCAATGAAGCAGCTGCAAAGTTCATACCAGAAAAGAGAGCAGATCAGTTGCATGCTAAAAGCTTGGTTGGACGATGATGATCCAAGACTAATTCATGATGCACTCTTTATTGTACTCTAGATTTAGAACTCTTGTTTAGTTGTATAACTTTTTTTCCTTTTTTTTGAGGTTTCAAAGTTAATGGTTTACTAATTTAGAAATCGTCTTCGGCAGTAAACTTCATGTAATCCTCGTCGTAGTTTTAAATTGCGGTCTGTAACTGTAATCTCGATCGTGATATAAGAGTTTT
This sequence comes from Vicia faba, assembly GCA_948472305.1. NCBI lineage: Eukaryota > Viridiplantae > Streptophyta > Magnoliopsida > Fabales > Fabaceae > Vicia > Vicia faba. Next base: position 1,453,101,037 of record OX451736.1, read on the forward strand.
AGAGGATTGCAACAACATCACAATATGAAAGTTTGCGGTGTAAATATAACCGCAATTTAGAATCATGTATGCTAACTCTTGTAGTATATATGAAATACATTTGTGTAAGTCAGCTCGAAGATTAACATGAATTTGTCGAAAGTCTTCTGCAGCTTTTTTACCTTGTGCTGTTTCATTCAAAATATATGTAAAGAGTTAATATGTACTATCTGCTATAAGCACTTTTTTTGTCCTAATATTCATAACTCTTTTTTGGTGTGATTTTTATGTAGTAGTATACTACAAACATGTTACAAATCATGGCTTTAAAGTTTGAAATAATGAATTAATTTCCAAGGCTATCATTTGTGATCTTGTATAAAATTTAATCAAGTTTTATGGGTTGCAACTTAAATTTACGAAGTTGGTGTCGAATTAGTCCTTTCCAAAAACCGAATTGAGATTAAAAAATAAAAAGAATTTAAAGACTTAGCACAAAAAAAAATTCCTAAAGAAAATGACTTGTATAGAATAATTTGATAGACAAAGACAGATTAAATATGAAAATATTCTCTGCTAATTTCAGAAAGCCATTGATAGAATAATTCAGGTATTGTGGTGACAGCATATTATTTTTCCACCATAAGTGTGAATGGTGGGACAAGTTTTATATTTTTATTTTATCCTTTATTCTAATGGAATGTGGTAGCTAGAGAAAATATAGGAGAAGATATTGGAAGAGCAAGAATTTAGGAGTTAAAATTAATAGTAAATTTTTTGGATTAACCACAGATTTAGATGCTAAAAAATAGAAATCAATGTTAACCATTTATTTTACCATAAAAGATGATATATGAAATACACATGCAGAAAAAAGAAGGATCATTTTAATTCTTCACCACTTTTTTCTCTTAAATATTTTTTTTATTGTGAAAAAAACAAAGAAAAAAAATACAAAAAATTATTTTGAAAATTGTTATTCAATGGCCACTGCCAAAAAAGTTTCTGTTTTAATTTTATGGTTTGCATTAGTTTGTAATTATGTTGATGCTGTTGGTCTAAGAAAAAGGCCAGTTGCTGGTCCTGATATCTACAAAGGTAAAAATGTAGCCAAAGATGCTCTTGCTCCTGGTGAGAAAGTTGTTAATGTGATGAGTTTTGGAGCAAAACCAGATGGAAAATTTGATTGCACTGAGGTAGATTATACAATATAGTTATTATATATTTTGGTTAATTATTTGGCTAATCATGTTGAGTTATGCTTTGAATAAAATATTTGCAGATAGTGTTTTTATTATTCTAAGTTGATAAATTTGTAACTTTAGAAAAATTGACATTTTATTCTTTAGTATATAGGTAAGTATTTTGTTAATGCTTTGTTCAAATAATTGATTTGAGAGAGTTTGAATATCAAATTTTCGTCTTTTCGCCATTTATCGTGATATAATGTAGACAAAAAACATCATGATTAGACTAATTTGCATCATGGAATCAAATGCTGTTAGATTAAAACTTCAAAGTTTGAAAGCTGAGAAAATGTAGACGAGGAAACTGATATTCTCAGGCCTTTTATTTCATCTCATTAAAGCGATTTTTAAGAAAAGCGGGTTGCAAGAGGATAATATATATACCTTGTGTGTTCGACAAGTTTTCTAGAGATTAGTCTTTGCTAAACCGCGGTGGAAACTCTTTAGAAATGTTCTGGAGCAATGAATCGAACCCAAAATTACCTATTGAAACACGATTCTTGCATGACCTCACGAATGTATGTTCAATATTTGATTCGTGCAGATATGAGATGCGATATTGACATATGTGATTACTTTCAATCATTTTTATTTTCTTACTCGGTATTCGAAACCATAAACGGGCCTTATTTGGTTGCCTGCAGGCTTTCATGGACGCATGGAGAGCCACCTGCCATACCAACGTACAATCCAGGCTTCTAGTCCCTCAAGGCATATTCCTTGTTTCGACAATGTTCTTTGCAGGCCCATGTGAAACTCCTGGGCCTGTAACAATTCAAGTTGTTGGTACAGTTTTAGCCACATCAGACATTAGCGAGTACGTGAATGGCGAATGGCTCATGTTTCGCGACATAGCAGGCATTAAGCTTATCGGTGGAGGTATCTTCGATGGACAAGGTAAATCTACATGGGAATTTGCTCAAAATTGTGAAACTGATCCAACTGACCAATGTGTTAGGTCTCCTAGTAGCATTTATTTCAATAATGTTACAAATGGACTTATTCAGAACATAAAATCGGTAAATCCAAAAGGGTTTCACTTTTTTGTTACTAACTCCGCAAACATTAGACTTCGATTACTTAAGCTCAACGCGCCAGCTACTAGCCCGAATACCGATGGTCTTCATGTAAGTCATTCAATAAATGTGAAAATATCAAGAAGTACTATCGAAACGGGAGATGATTGCGTCTCCATGATTCAAGGAGTTAACAATGTAAGCATCACAAGAATCAAGTGTGGTCCAGGACACGGTATCAGGTAATAATCTAAATCACAATCTATATTTTTATTAAATAATTCATATATCTGGTCTATATATACACTAAATACATCTGTCATCAACTATTCAATAAATTTAAAAAGAGAATATTTGCTTACAGTATTGGAAGTCTTGGAAAATATCCAGATGAGCTAGAGGTGAAAGGTGTTCGAGTAATGAGGAGCACATTAACGGGCACAGACAATGGTATAAGAATCAAAACATGGCCAGATAAGTATCGAGGAGCAGCATCACAAATCACTTTCAGTAACATCAGTATGGAAAATGTTAAAAATCCTATCATCATTGACCAAGAGTATGAATGTCAACCAAACTGTCAAAAAAAGGTGTGTAAATATCTTCATATTTTGAAGTAGAGCATAGTAAACTTTAGACACTAATTAAATATTCTTGTTGATGCAGCCTTCACTTGTAAAGATAAGTGATATAATTTTTAAAAATATAAAAGGAACAACAACTTCTCCAATTGCAGTCGATTTGAGATGTAGCAAGCAATTTCCTTGCCAAAATGTTAGACTTCAAAACATAGACCTTTCACATGGTGCAACTCCTGCTGGCTCTAGATGTGCCAATATCAAACCTATCTATGTTGGCTTGCAAAAACCACCACCTTGTCCATAGGTCACACCATTTTCTACCACAAAACATGTCTCTATCACTCAATGGCATAATTAGAGACTCTCATAATTTATAGAACGTAGTGTCTGTTTTGGTTTGGTGTTTGAGCAACCAAACACACGTCTAACTGTTCTCCTAACGTGATTTCAAAAAGTTTCAAAAGGTAGCTTATGTGTTAACGTGAAAATCCAACATACTTTTGGCTTTTGTAACGTGTATCCAAACAATAGTTTGTTTTATTTTTAGTTAGGTTTGATTTATGTTTTAGTTTATCTCGGTGTAAGGATCTATTAAGCAAAGTGTGTTAGGTCTAGAAGTTTTTGTATTTAAACAAACTATCTATTGTATTGTAACACAACTTTGTAATATGTTATAAAATATTTTTAATATGGTATTATGAGTTTCATTTTTTTGGGGTAAAGTCATGTGATCGATATATTTCATCCTTTTATTAATGACTTGTATCTTTTCACTTTTCGCATCATAACTTGATTACTTTGACATTATAATTCTCCAATTTTGTTTATAATCTTGACAAACACATTATTGTAAGATAGCCATAGGCAATTCCCTCTTATCGCCAATAAGAGCCTTAAAAAGATTGTGCATTGTTGGAAAGTTAGCCACACCAAATACTGTGAGAGCAATTCAGACAAAAAGTCTTCTCAACGACAAATTTACTCAATCTATATTGCAGAATTGTCCCAGGAGCGGAGAGAGCCCATTTTGACGGGTTCAAATGAACCACTTAAACAACAACAATGAGGTTTTAGTTTAATACCCCCACATTTGAACTTGGCACTCCCCTAAAGTGTATGCAAATACTAAAATATCTCAACTAAAATTTTCACAAACTTTCGAAAATTTCAGGACAACACCAAGAATTTGAAAGTTACAAGGTGATATCGGAGATTTCGTAAAATAATAAGAAATTTATGATATTTCTTCAAAATTTTCGATATATTGTCACAGAAATTTAGAAATTTCCGATATTCCGTATCAGAAATTTGGAAATTTTCGGTTATTTTATTACATTTTATATCAGAAATTTTAAAATTTCCGGCTGCTCACTTTGTGTACCGGAAATTTTGAAATTTCCGGTAGTTTAATTTTTTTGGAAAAATACCAAAATTTCCGACAGTTCATTTTTTTTTCCTAATTTGTTTAAGTGAGTTTTTTTTTCCTAATTTGTTTAAGTGAGGACCAAGAGCAAAGAAAGTATCATTGTAGGCAGGCTAACTGATAGAACGGAAGCTCAGACCCGGACTGATGAGGCATAAGCTTCCGAGCTATGGGCAGGACGACGTGCTATGACCAACTCTCATCGAAAATAATTGGCTAAGCAGCAGGCGCAATTTCGTGCACCCCGACGGCAGACTACTACAGTCTCTACTGCTGAAGAGGTACATGATATTGTGGAGTTACCTGCTCATGTGGAGGCACATGCTCATGTGGATGTGTCTGCTCCTGTGATTGAGTAGATTATTGTGGAGCCGACTGTAACACCCTTCTAAACCTCAAAGAATATTTGCAAAATAATACAATAATTAAATCAGAGTAATGCACCAAAAGAGTGTCACATTGCTTCAAACAAACTTCATAATAAAACACATCCTGTTCCGTAACACGGGTTTTCAAAAATCAATCACGTTAAGTACTTAATGATTAACAACCATAGTTTTTCAACTTGCTCGCAGCAGAAACTCATAATTCACAACACCTTTATTAAGATACTTCTAAATAACTTCATCAAGTCAAAACAACTCAAATACCACAATGGTAGTTCAAATCTCAAAATAAACAAAGTAACATGGTTATTCAAAGCAAATGATCTCATTCTCGATGCTACATAACAGAGTAAGACCACTTTTATTCTACAGGAAATAAAGAATACACTCTGCAACTATCCTCAAAGCCTCGGCGGTCTATTATTAATTACCTGTAAGTTACTCACGCATAGAGGCAACATTTTCAAGCAGCAAGGGTGAGTAAATCACAATCATTATAAAAGACATAAGGAGTAAATATAGTAGTTATAATACAACACTAAGGAAAACACCACATCATTTAAACCTCATGGCATACTCACACTTAGGGGTGGCAAAATGGGTCGAGCCCGTCGAGTCAGCCCGTTCGACCCATCATTTTTGGCGGGCTGGGTTGAGGTTTTCGGCTCGGTACCTTAAGTTGGCCCGTCCCGCTTAACTCACTTTAAAAGGCGGGCTTAGGCGGGGCGGGGCGGGTTTTTCCCGCGGGCTTTTTGTTACAACTTTTTACTTTTTACTTAGAATTAAAACAACTTTAACTATAAAAATAATAATATTCTCTTTGGGTTATGGTGATTGAACTACACTCTACATTATTATACAGATGTAAAGTTTTTTATATAACTTTCTAATACATGTATTGGTTGGAAAAACTTCAAATACAATAGCAATTGTATGACATGAAGAATTATTAAGTTGTCAATACATTAACTCACATGTTTTCTTTAGAAACAAATATTAATTTTAAGAAAATGAAGAATTCGATTAGAGTATATGTGTGACAAATTTAAGATATAACTATTAAGGAATCAATCAATATAATAGTCTATATGATGTAAACAATGAGAAAGTCAGGTCTTAATATTTTATACACTACTATTTTATGCACTGTGATGTTTTATGCACTGTGTTGTTATCATTGTTTGTCTTGTGCAAATTATTAATTGGATTCTTTTAGTAATTAATTTTTAAATAGGATTATGATAATATGTGTTGTTTATTTGTTTATTTTTGATACATTTTTTTATCGTGCTAGAGTCTATTTCGGTATGTTTTTCTTGAAATTGGTCTTTATCTATTTTATTTTTTCAAGTGTTTAGACTTAAGACGTGTTGAAGTTAATTATGTGTTGTTAAAAGAATATCTTTTGTCGACTTCTTTAGTAATGATTATAATTTTTATAAATTATGTAATAAATTAAATTGTAAAATAAAAAAACTAAAAAAATTGGCGGACCGGCCCGTCAATCCGCCAACTCGTTAGTAAACGGGGTGTGCTTGACTTTTGAGCTCGGATGCCTAAGTTTGTCCGCCCCGTCCCGCCCCGCTTTTGTACAGGCTTAAACGGGGCGAGCCTAACTGGGGTGGACCGCCCACTTTGCCACCCCTACTCACACTTCACGGCATCGTATTACTCATCAAACACATGGTAGTAGAATCAATTAACAATCATCACAAACACACATTCACAAAACATCATTCAACGAAATCATCATGCAATGCCACATATAATGTGATGCAACTTCTTTAGATTTATGCATGTGGTACCAAAACTTAACTAATGACACTTCCATCGTTTCTCCAAAGATCCCCATAAATAGGATCGATTCCCGCTTAGAACCAGAGCACATTACTAATTGCACTCAATCTATACTATGGGATTGAGGCCATCAATGGACTATTTGTCCTACAAAATTCACCAGAATAACGTCCTACAACCATCATTAGGCTATGTCCTAACATATGCCATATATGCATGATACGAAACATTTTAATAACTAAATGACCAGTGCTAGTCAAAATGCACCATCATTCATATTATCATCATAATATTAACACACACTACATAATGCAAAACAACATAATCATAGCATTAACAATTCATCGTATACACATACATCATATAAAACAATCACCGAATCATCTTATTCATCAAAGCATAGGTACTGGAAAAATGCATCATATGAATCGTTTTATTCCATCAAAGTATAGTTCATTGTGTTAGCTTTATAACACTTCGAACAAGTATCAATCAGAGTCCTGAAACCGATGCTACGACACTTTTAAAAATGTTATTGATGTCCATCGTATGGTGATCTCCCGGTGAAGCAGGATGTTCGCCTGAGGATCTCCCGACGATGAGGGAGCAAAAGCACCATCGAACCTTTCTGGTCTTCATCGCCCAGCGACATATCTTTTTCTCCCAGCGCTCTACTCTCGCTTCTACATCGCCCGACGATGCTTAAGCGACAAATCACCTCCCATACAAAAATCCAGGGGATATGTTTTTTACCACACTACCATCGCATCTTACTCGCCCGGCGTTGCTGGAATGAGGCTCCATCGCCCAGAGACACACATCCATCACCCAGTGCTGCAGCGCGGATAAGATTTCCCTGTTGTGATTTCTGCAACGCACAGTCCCAATTTCTACACGATTTATTCACAGTACATGTCTCAATTCATCATAGATTCTCTTAGTTTCATCATATAATAACAGCTCATCATATTATACATCGTATGCATCAATTCTTTGCAAGAAAACATCATAATTTCAACACTTTTCATCAAATCATCATTTAACATCATCATCCCAAAACCCCAAGACAACCTACACTTATCTAAACTTTAGATCAATTATAATAACAACGATAAACTCCCTTACCTTATATTTCTCCTAGAAATTGATTTCTCTTCGCGTTATATCATATCCCTCCAAGTTCTTTCGTGCCCTAGCTCTCTTCACATCATTCTTCTCTTTTCACGATTGCACAGAATGAGACTCTCTTCCCTTAATTCCTTGTTTAACCTTTGGACTCTTTCTATGATCTTCCCAACTTACATTCACTTATCCATCTACAATTTACCACTTTGTCCCTAACATCTCATCATACTTTATCTCTATTTAACTAATTAAAATAATTCATATTAATCATTATAATTATCTAAATTATTCTAAAATACTCTATACATTCTTAATTCCTATCACCCCATCCTACACCACATAAAACATCATATCAAGCATTATGATCTTCTGTGAAATCAAGCTTCTCAAATAAGCTTTTGTTTTGATGAAGACTAACCATGGCTAACAAAGAAGGCAAAGATTTTGGTCAAGCATCTAAGCATCTAAGGATAATATCTTCACTCAAAGCTCTCAACAACTTTAAAGGTATAATAATATTATCTACTTTGATCTTAAGATGTAGATGCTCAAAAATGAAAAAGAAATGTTTAAGAATCATTACTCAAGCTTTTCAAAGATAAAAATTCATTTTTCTTATGCATGCAATCGATTTACATCTTAGTGCAATCGATTGCACTCTTCAAAATTCCAAATCTTTTGCTTCTATTTACTTATACAATCGATTACATTGTTAGTGCAATCGATTGCACACTTAAAATTTTCAAAACGTTTGGTTCTGACTTTGCATGCAATCGATTACATAGTTGGTGCAATCGATTGCACTCAGTTAATTTTTGCTACTGACTTTGCATGCAATCGATTACATTGTTAATGCAATCGATTGCACTCTTAATTTTTTTGAAAAATAGCTGTTGAAAACCTTGTGCAATCGATTACACTAAAGGTGCAATCGATTACACACTGCACGAATTTGAAAAATAACAACTTTGTTCATGCCTTTTGATCATGCCTTTTCATTACATCTTTTCACTTAAACTTGGCATTTGGTCATGATACATTTCCAGATCTTCATGATGTTTCAAAAGGGTGTTATGAACATATAAATATTTAATTTCAAATTCAGATATAACACCTTCTTTCATAATATTTTTTCTGAACTTTCAAAATACAAACTCAAGCATTCTTCATTTTCATGCATAAGTTTTCTGCACATTTTCATACTTTAAACAGAAAACTTTGAGCAAATATATCTTGAGTCTTTTTACAATATTATTATTGAAAGAAGAAGATTATACTTTGTCAAAATAACTCTTAGTGATCAATATTACTCTACTCACTCAAACTCACAAATTGATATTTACTTACTTATTTTCCAGGATTGTTGGAATTAAGTTTAAGTGTTTTTGTTGAAATCTTGTCTTTCCAAGTTGTTGGATACAAGTGTAGTTACATTGAGAGGATTGTTCTCATAAGTAACTTAGTGAAAATCCAAGAGGATTGTTCTTGGTCCAAGAGGATTGTTCTTGGTTTGGTTGGTAGTTCTTGTGTAAGTTTGCCACAATAAGGAAATCTCTTTCAAGTTGAAAGGGGACTGTAGTACTCTCGGACTGTAAGGGGAACCAGGATATATCGCCCGTGTCTCTTTATTTTTCTGCATCTTTAAGCTTTCCTAAACTCACTTATAACCAGAAAAATAAGAACCATCATCACTAAAAACCAGAATTTTTAAAAGTACCTAATTCACCCCCCCCCCCCCCCCCCCCCCTCTTAGGCGCACTTCGTACTTACAATTGGTATCAGAGAAGGTTATAGGTAACCTGCTCCTAAAAGATCCATAATGGCTTCCACAAATCATAATCCCGTTTTCAGAGATGGTGGTAGTAACAACAAACCTCCTATATTCTGTGGTGAATATTTTGACTTCTGGAAAATTCGCATGAAGGCGCATCTAGAAGCACAAGGAGAAGAAATATGGGATGCCGTCGAAAATGGTCCATTTATCCCGATAACAGTAATCAATGGTGTTGGCTCATCAAAGCCTAAGACTGCATGGGACGATGATGACAAGAAGAAAGTTCTCTATGACAAAAAGGCAATAAACCTTCTTCAAGGTGCACTTAGCATGGACGAATTTTTCTGTGTCTCGACATGCAAAACAACAAAGGAAATATGGGATACCTTGGTACAAACTCATGAAGGAACGACTGAAGTAAAAAGATCAAGACTAAATACCCTAAGTCAAGAATACGAACTATTTCGAATGCAGCCTGGAGAAACCATTCTTAACTTACAAAAGAGATTTGTGCACTTGACAAATCATCTAAGTGCTCTTGGTAAAACTTTGACAAATGATGAATTGAATATGAAAGTACTTAGGTCCTTAACTAGGGAATGACAACCAAAGGTAACGGCAATTTCAGAAAAGAAAAGTCTCTCCAACATGACATCCGCAACATTATTTGGAAAACTTCAAGAATACAAAACGGAACTCAGAATACTCGAAAAGCATGAAAATCAAGAGAAGAAATCCAAGAATATTTCTTTAAAGATAGACTCCAAGGAAGTTGAAAAGGAAAATAATCCAGAAGAAGATGAAAACTTCATGCTTATTGTTAAAAGGCTTGGTAAGTTCTTCGGTAGAAATGACAAACCTTTTTCTCATTCAAAAGGAAAGAAACATTTTCAGAAAAAGGAAGGCTCCACATCAACACAAGAAATCACATGTTATGAATGTGGTAAGCAAGGTCATATCAAGCCGGATTGTCCAAAACTCTCCAAGAAAGGTGGCTTCAAAAGCAAGAAGGGATTCAAGAACAAAAAGGCTTATGTCGCATGGGAGGACAGTGAAATAAGTTCCTCATCCGATTATGATAGTGATGAAAGTGAAAATCTATCATTGATGGCCTCACACCATTCCAATGATGAAGACAATGAGGTTAGTAATGAATTTTCTCTTTTTGATAGTGATGCACAAGGTGCTATAGATGAACTATTGAATGAATGCAAAATTCTGTATAAAACCATTTCATCACAAAAGAAACAAATTTCATCCTTAGAAGAAAAATATGTTTCAATGGAAAAAGATTTCAAAGAAGAAAAACAAAAATCAAGTGATGAACAAAAACAAAATTTTGTATGCAAAAATTGTGATTCACTCTCTTTCCAAATTGTCCAATTAAAAAGAGTCATTGAAAGATATGAAAAAGGGCAAATTGGATTGGAAGGTATTCTTAGCCAACAAAGATACTCCAATGATAAAAGTGGACTTGGATATTCAAAGTTCTCAAAACCAAGTTCTAACAAAATTATCTTTGTTAAGGCAAGTGATCAATCTTCCAAAGAGAAAGTGAACAAACCTAAAATAGTTCGTCACTATCCGAAAAAGAAAACATTTCCTAAGAAGAAATCTTATCCTTCTAGATATAGAAGTAACTTTGAACCTACTTGTTTTTATTGTGGTATTAAAGGCCATACACCTAATGCTTGCTATGTTAGAAACTTCAGTGTGGAAAGTGGGCATTATGTATGGGTAAAGAAAGGAACTAATTATGAAGGACCCAAAGCAACTTGGGTACCTAACAAAACCTAATTTGTTTTGCAGTTATGCTTGAACACCACATGCAACCTTTGGTATCTTGATAGTGGTTGTTCAAAGCATATGACAGGAGACATAAACCAATTTTCACATCTAGCGCTAAAGGCCAAGGGTTTTGTCACTTATGGAGACAATAATAAGGGAAGAATCCTAGGCAAAGGCAAAGTTGGTGCTCCACCTTTCACATCCATTAAAGATGTTCTTTATGTTGAAGGACTAAAGCAGAATCTTCTAAGTATTAGCCAACTTTGTGACAAAGGCTTCAAAATCAAGTTCACCAAGGATGAATATTTGATAGAAGACGAAGTCACTCATGAGGTTATACTTAAAGGTAAAAGAATCAATAACATATTCATGATTTCCCTTGATGATCCATCTTTGAAGTTTAAATGTCTCATGGCGAACAACGATGATTCATGGATTTGGCACAAAAGAATTGCTCATATTCATATGGAACACTTGAATAAATTAATCAAGCATGATCTTGTCATTGGATTGCCTAAGATAAATTTCGTCAAAGATAGACTATGCGATGTTTGTCAAAAAAGGAAACAAACTAGATCAACTTTCAAATCTAAGAATGTGGTGTCCACTACAAGGCCACTACAATTGTTACATATGGATCTATTTGTTCCATCGAGAACAAGGAGTTTCGGAGGTAATGTATATGCTTTGGTTATTGTTGACAATTTCTCTAGATATACTTGGACATTCTTTTTAGTGCAGAAAAGTGATGCATTCAAGGCGTTCAAGAAGTATGCTAAACAAATTCAAAATGATAAGTCTCTAACAATTGCCTCAATAAGAAGTGACCATGGCGGAGAATTCCAAAATGCTCTATTTGAAGAATTTTGTGGAGAACATGGAATATCTCACAACTTCTCGGCGCCAAGGACTCCACAATAAAATGGAGTGGTTGAAAGAAAGACTAGGTCTCTTGTGGAACTTGCTAGAACAATGCTTAGCGACTCAAGCCTTCCAAAATACTTTTGGGAGGATGCGGTGAGCACGGCATATTTTGTTAGCAATAGAGTTAACATTAGACCAATCTTAAAGAAAACTCCATATGAACTTTTCAAAGGGAGAAAACTAAACATTGCTTTCTTTCATATCTTCGGGTGTAAATGCTTTGTCCTAAACAATGACAAAGATAATTTGGGTAAGTTTGATGAGAAATCCGATGAAGGTATATTCCTTGGTTACTCACTCTCTAGTTAAACATATAGAATATACAACAAAAGAACTTTGACTATTGAAGAATCTATGCATGTTTCTTTTGATGAATCTAACCCCTCCAAGGAGGATAATATTGTTTGTGATAATGATGATGAAATTTTAGAAGGTCCTCAAGAAAATTCTTCCAAGGATCAACCAAATCAACTAGAAGAATCACCTCAACAAGAATCGAATCTCAATGATCTACCAAAAGAATGGAGAACTCATAGAGATCATCCTATTGATAAAGTAATTGGTGATATAAGTTAAGGCGTGTCTACAAGATTAAATCTCAAGGATGCTTGCCTAAACATGGAGTTTGTCTCTCAAATTGAACCTTCAAAATTTGATGAAGCTTTAAGCGATGACCAATGGATCATAGCTATGCAAGAAGAATTGAATCAATTTGAAAGGAATCAAGTTTTGGAACTCGTTCCTAGGACAAGCAACAAACACATTATTGGAACAAGATGGGTGTTCAAAAACAAACTTGACGAGAATGGAATAATTATTCACAACAAAGCAAGATTGGTAGCACAAGGCTATAATCAGGAAAAAGGAATAGACTTTGAATAAACTTCCGCTCCAGTTGCAAGGTTAGAAGCTATTCGTCTCTTACTTGCCTATGCTTGTTCATTAAATTTTCAGCTTTTCCAAATGGACATCAAAAGCGCATTCTTGAATGGATATATCACTGAAGAAGTATACGTCAAGCAACCCCCGGGTTTCAAAGACTTCAAGAATCCATCTCATGTATTTAAATTAAGAAAAGCTCTCTATTGACTGAAACAAGCACCAAGGGCATGGTATGATCGTTTAAGCAACTTCTTATGCGAAAAAGGTTTCGAAAAAGGCAAAGTTGACAAGACTCTATTTATCAAGAAAATCAAAGGCGACACTTTGCTAGCACAAGTCTATGTTGATGACATCATCTTTGGTTCTTCAAATCAAGAAATGTGTGAAGAATTCTCATCAATGATGCAAGGAGAATTTGAAATGTCCATGATGGGTAAAATGAACTATTTTCTTGGACTTCAAATCAAACAACTAAAAGATGGCATCTTCATCAACCAATCCAAATATTGCAAGGAACTCTTGAAAAAGTTTGACATGGATACCTGTAAGGAAATGTCTACACCTATGGGTTCTGGTTCTTATGTTGATCAAGATGAATCAGGTGTTTCCATCGACATCACTAAATATCGAGGTATGATTGGCTCTTTATTATATTTGACGGCAAGCCGTCCTGACATAATGTTTAGTGTTTGTCTCTGTGTCCGCTTTCAAGCTAACCCAAAGGAATCTCATCTCACGGCGGTAAAGAGGATCATGAAGTATCTCAAAGGGACAACAAATGTCAGATTATGGTATCCTAAAGGTAGTGTCTGCAACTTAATTGGTTATTCTAACACGGATTATGCAGGATATAAAACAGATAGAAAGAGCACAAGTGGTACTTGTCACATTCTTGGTAATGCATTAGTATCATGGGCCTGCAAGAAACAAGCATGTGTTGCTCTAAGCACGGCCGAAGCTGAATATATTGCAGCGGGTAGTAGTTGCGCTCAAATTTTGTGGCTAAAACAACAACTTCGTGACTACGGACTCGATCTAGGGTGCATTCCTCTAAGATGCGACAACACCAGTGCAATCAACATCACAAAGAATCCCATCATGCATTCAAGGACTAAACATATAGACATTCAACATCATTTTATCTGTGATCATGTTCTTCAAGGAGATGTTGAGGTAACCTTTGTAGATACTCATAATCAACTTGCTGATATCTTCACCAAACCTTTGGCGAAAGAATCTTTCTACAAAATTCGTCAAGAGCTCGGCATACTTGACGAACGTGACTTATAAGGTGCATTCTACCCTTGATATTTCTTTTATATATGTTTTTATACATGCCATATATGAATTTATGCTATGTGATACTTATATTTTCAAGAAAAATTTGTTTTTGGACAATTTTTCTTGGTGTCAATCGATTTCACAAAGAGTGTAATCGATTGCACAAAGAAATTTTTCAATTTTGTCCATTCTGTTTCATGTGCAAATCGATTGCACCTTTAATGCAATCGATTTCACTATGTGCATTTTGCTTTATTTTTTTATTCTGTTTGTGTGCAAATCGATTGCACATGGTAATGCAATCAATTGCACGCACTGAAAGTAGCTTTTATGACAAAAAATTAATATTGGTCAGAATTTCTCTCTCATCTTCCCAAAACAAATACACTTCAATACTAATAACTCATTCCATACCTACCAAAATCACTTCCAATTCTCTTTCACAAAACATTTCTCTCTCATAAAACCCTAAAACCACAAAACCTAAAACACCATATCCATGGCTTCAAGAACAAAGAGAAAGGCTTTAGCTTCAGATAAATGGAAAAAGAAGATTGACTCAACATCCAATCCACTGCTCTCAACTCTCACCGAAGCACAAGAAGTCATATTTGTCAAAGACTTTCAAAGGAAAATTGTTTCCAACCCTAAGTATGGTATTCTCTCCTCCTTCCCTGAAGAATGTTTTTCATTTCAGAATGATCTAGCTGCTTATGGTCTGGAACCCTTGATTTCTTCGTAGGGTCCATGCTACCCGAATTTGGTAAGAATGTTTTTCAATAATCTAACTCCCTACAAAGAAAAGATAGTCACATATGTGCTGGGAACTCGTATCTCTCTGACTCCTCAGGTTGTTGGTGAGATCTTGCATATTCCTTTCACCAGAAGCTCCCTATATGATCCAGAAAACGAAATATGGGATGGCTATTCGAAAAAGGGATTCTTTTACAGCATTGGGCGGTTAAGTGAAGCTGAATTTCGCGCCAAACGGATACGTGGTCTTGGCGGAGTAATTCCTTCCAGAGATTCTTGGAGTGCAGGTAACCTCTATATAGACGATCGCTTATTTAATTATTTCTTGGTCTATATACTTTTTCCAAGAGCTGGAAACCATTGCACGGTTACCGACTTTGAGATGCAGCTTATTTATGCAAGGAAGAAAGGAATGAATGTAAACTGGGCAAGAATGATGATGATGCATATGCTGAGAGTGGATGAAAAGTCTAAATTCCTTCCATATGCTTACTTTGTCACTTTAGTTATGGAGGATTTTGGTGTGGATTTTCGCGGTTTTGAAAAGGTGGATATGGATCCTATTTTTAACAGAATTTCAATTAAGAATGTTGATTCAAGGATGGGAGTACATTTTAATCCGGAGACAAAGACCATCACCTATATTGGTGAAGATGTTGTTGGCAATGAAGATAATGACCAAGAAGCTGAAGGCGGTGAAGCTGTGCCTCCTCCTCCTACTGCTCCCTCTGGTCCAAGCAATCAAGAACTCATGGACTACATGGCTCAACAGTTTTCTTCTATGAACACCAACATCAACAATCAATGGAGTGCAATCAATGACTCCACTACAACGCGGATAAATTATTTTCGCTCGGATGTGAACCAACAATTCTCATACCTTTATTCTCACCTTCATATCCCACCATACGACCCAAACAACCCAGCAACACCTCCTCCTCATTACACAGAACCTCCACTTCAACAACAATTCCCAAACCAAGGCTCATGGTCTTACAACCATCCAGACAGTCATCACCCTTAATGTTCTGGCTGATATTTTTTTCTGTTATGTTGTTATCTTACTCTTTCAAAGTTTCGTTTGTTCAATTTTCTGTGTAACTCTTGAACAATGTATGTTAATGTTTTAATTTTATAATTTTTGGTCAATATTTTGCTCTTTTATTATTTGCTTGAGGCATATTTCCCTTCTTTTTGATAATGTCAAAGTGGGAGAAAGATGTATGGTACTTTATGCTTGTATTTCCTTGTCTTAAATTTCAATGTACTCTCCAATCAAGATGAAGAATTGCAAAGGATTCCAACCCTCTCCTACATAGGGGGAGTTTTGCATCTTAGGGGGAGAAGCTCTTCCAGAAAGTACATAGCATAAAGAAAGATTGTTTGTCATCATCAAAAAGGGGGAGAATGTGAAATCAAGCTTCTCAAATAAGCTTTTTTTTTATGAAGACAAACCATGACTAATAAAGAAGGCAAAGATTTTGGTCAAGCATCTAAGCATCTAAGGATAATATCTTCACTCAAAGTTCTCAACAACTTTAAAGGTATAATAATATTATCTACTTTGATCTTAAGATATAGATACTCAAAAATGAAAAAGAAATGTTTAAGAATCATTACTCAAGCTTTTCAAAGATAAAAATTCATTTCTCTTATGCATGCAATCGATTTACATCTTAGTGCAATCGATTGCACTCTTCAAAATTCCAAATCTTTTGCTTCTGTTTCCTTATACAATCGATTACATTGTTAGTGCAATCGATTGCACACTTAAAATTTTCAAAACGTTTGGTTCTGACTTTGCATGCAATCGATTACATAGTCGGTGCAATCGATTGCACTCAGTTAATTTTTGCTACTGATTTTGCATGCAATCGATTACATTGTTAATGCAATCGATTACACTCTTAAATTTTTTGAAAAATAGCTGTTGAAAACCTTGTGCAATCGATTACACTAAAGGTGCAATTCGATTACACACTGCACGAATTTGAAAAATAACAACTTTGTTCATGCCTTTTGATCATGCCTTTTCATTACATCTTTTCACTCAAACTTGGCATTTGTTCATGATACATTTCCAGATCTTCATGATGTTTCAAAAGGGTGTTATGAACATATAAATATTCAATTTCAAATTCAGATCTAACACCTTCTTTCATAATATTTTTTCTGAACTTTCAAAATACAAACTCAAGCATTCTTCATTTTCATGCATAAGTTTTCTGCACATTTTCATACTTTAAACATAAAACTTTGAGCAAATATATCTTGAGTATTTGTATAATATTATTATTGAAAGAAGAATACTATACATTGTCAAAATCACTCTTAGTGATCAATATTACTCTACTCACTCAAACTCACAAATTGATATTTACTTACTTATTTTCCAGGATTGTTGGAATTAAGTTTAAGTGTTTTTGTTGAAATCTTGTCTTTCCAAGTTGTTGGATACAAGTGTAGTTACATCGAGAGGATTATTCTCATAGGTAACTTAGTGAAAATACAAGAGGATTGTTCTTGGTCCAAGAGGATTGTTCTTGGTTTGGTTGGTAGTTCTTGTGTAAGTTTGCCACAATAAGGAAATCTCTTTCATGTTGAAAGGGGACTGGAGTACTCTCGGACTGTGAGGGGAACCAGGATATATCGCCCATGTCTCTTTATTTTTCTGCATCTTTAAGCTTTCCTAAACTCACTTATAACCAGAAAAATAAGAACCATCATCACTAAAAACCAGATTTTTTAAAAGTACCTAATTCACCCCCCTCTTAGGCGCACTTCGTACTTACATCTTCCATACATCACATAAACATCACATAAACATCACAATTAAGTCACAATTACCCAACATAAATTAATCGAATAAATTAAATAAATAATCTAATTATCTTGGGGTGTTACACCGACTGCTGAGGAGGCTGTGGCTGCTGAGGAGGCTGTTATGGATGAGTGGGCTGCTGAGGAGGCTTTTGTGGAGACGGTTGTTGAGCAGGATGATAAGGTGTTTCCCACTGATACAAATGCCATGACTCATGCGTCTATGGGACCATCCGTTCACACTGATGGAGTCTTTCCAGGAGGACCTTCAAACAATTGTGTGCAGACAGGATTTTCTGAGCATGTCACATACAGGACATGGCAGAGGGAGGTATATGTTTTGTTTTCTTTTATTGCAAATTTTTCATTACGGTTCGATCAAGTGTTTGAAAGTTGATGTATAATTTTTTTTTAACTTTGCTTCTTACAAGAGTGTGTGGTGCTGAAGGTCGCATCTCATAGTTCGAAGTTGAAGAACTTCCCAGAGGGTGAGATGCCTGAGGAGGTCAGGCGTATTGTTTCTGATTTTCATCTGCTAGAGTTTGCTCAGTGCTCCTTGACCATGCTCGATGTCTCATTCCTATCAGCCTTTGTTGAGAGGTGGCACCTAGAGACATTATCATTTCATATTCTATTTGGGGAGATGACGATCACAGATATCGACACCTTGTTTCACATCCCGATAGCTGGTACATTCTTCACACCTCCTCATATTAACCATGTGATGATGGTGCATATGGTTATGGATGATTTAGAGGTATCTGAGGTGAAGGTTCTAGAGGAGTTTGGATTTAATCAGGGATTCACCTTTGGATGTCTTGGTTGAGGACATTGTACAGGGAGCACGTAGAAGCCCATAGGTATGAGGATTTTGCTAAGGCGTGCATGCTACATTTGATGGAATGTACTCTCTTTGCAGAGAAGTCTAGGGTTTACATTGATGTTCGTTACTTGTCTTTGTTCAGTACACTAGACACTCCATGTTGGGCTTGGGGAGTGGCAGTGTTAACCATGTTGTACACAACACTTGGAGTTTCTTCTTAGCCTGAGACCAGACAACTAGCTGGTTATCTGAGCCTATTACTGGTACACTAACATTTATTTGTTGGTTTTTATCAATTTATTTGAGTATATTATTTACTGTTGGATGTTATATTAAATTGTTTTTATTTAGGGTTAAATATGTTTTTGGTCCCTATAAATATCTCAAATTTGGCTTTTATTCCCTATAAAAAAAGTCGAGTTTTAGTCTCTATAAAATTACTTTTGCATGCAGTTTTAGTCCCTATAGAGGGACTAAAACTGTGTGCTAAAGTAATTTTATAGGGACTAAAACTCAACTTTTTTTATAGGGACTAAAAGTCATTTTTGGTAATTTTATAGGGACTAAAAACATATTTAACCCTTTTATTTATGCAGTGTTGGATATACGAGCACTTCCTCCACATTTGTGACTGAAAGATCTGATGTGTCCCGCCTAGTGTTCCATAGGAGAGGAGATGGAAGGGCAAGTAAGCCCTTCCAGAAGGTGTGATGGAGTACATGAGGAGGCTTGGCGCTCTAACCAAAAGGATGTTATCTGGACACCATATACGTCCCGTCGGGCCCATCGTACATTTGACGATGCTTCTTTGTATTCAAGGCATATTAGGTGGGAGAACCACGTGGCTAGACACTTTCCTGAGATGTATCTACGATAGTATGGTTATATCCAGGGTATCCCTCGTCCAGTTCTAGAGGATCCAACTGGTGACATTGATAGATGGTTTCAGAGTCACATCATTAGCTCTGCCCGTGAGATCAGAGATACATCAGTTATGATTCAGTATCCTTCACAGTGCAAGGATGGATACCTACAGTGGTATCACAATATATCACACCCTCGGGTCAATACCACTGACTAGGGTTTCTGATGTTCTGGGGCCTTCATGTGCTTGGATTTTTTACGTGCATCCACCACCACCTCCACTACCTATAGGTAACCAAGACAACCGCATACACTTTATTGCTCTTCATTTAGATAATATCATGAGTTTGGTAAACTGTGATGATGAGATTTATACTGGTTTAGCTAGGTTAACGGACGTTGCCCGTGGGGGCGTATGTAGATCCGTTATATTTTGGTTGTATTATAT